>CM077164.1:5950553-6018680 GCA_039583875.1 Platanthera guangdongensis
CTCCAGCAAACATAAAAGGAAGGAGAAGGGCTTTGTTGCTGATACCTGGAGTGACACAGAAGATGAATCCACATCTTCCAGTTCCAGTGAAGAGGAAGAAGAGGCAAAAACCAAGGAAGTTTGCCTTATGACCATCAATGCCTCTAGAAGCCCATCAGATGATGAAGAAGTATCTGATAATGAAAGGGCTTCAGAATCAGAAGCTGATCAGGTACTATCTATTGAAGCCAAATATGACCTCAACTGAAGTTCGAAGAAAAAGGGGTGCAGCCAAAACCTCCTTCTCTCAAGTCTCAACCCTTGACTGGATTCAAAGGACCTAAGACTGACCCAATAGCCTCAATAGGGAGGTCCCACCTCACACCCGGAAGATCTCTGAGAGCTTCCCCTACAAATCCAAAGCTGGGCTAGGAGCTCCTCAGAAAGCACTGGAATTTGAGAGATAATGATAGCTTTTTTTTCTAAGGAGCCCTTATGGGTCTATTTATAGCATTTTGCTGTCCTGAAATTACTAAAAAGCCCCTAGTTGGTCTGCCAATAGCCAAAACCCGCTGTTTTTTCTGAGGGTACTGGAGTAAATTTCTCCTGAGGGCAATTTTGTCATTCCACCCAGGGCCCTGGTCCCCACTCGGCGAGAGCCCCGAGCCGAGAACCTTCTGTCAGAGTCTGGCGGAAGCGGTCTCGCCTACCTATAGGCGAGAGTTTCTTTAAGATGATCTGGGGCTGGCGCAAGCGTTTGCGCGTTGATCTTCGTTCGACGATTTGGCTGCGCTCGCCAATCTAGGCTCGACGAATACGGGGCGCCTTGCGGCGAGAGCTCATATGTGGCGGGAGCTTATCGCTTAGCGCAAGCGCTCCCGCCTACCTGGGCGAGAACCTTTCCGGCTAGCGGTTTGACCGTTTTTGTGCTCCTGGTCTGGCTCAACGAATATGGGGTTGTACACAATCCTCGATCTTTTTGAGCTAACTCTGCGCTCGAAAAGACATGTCCAAACAAAAATATTCGCTGAGCACGTGTCAACATCAGGGAATCTTTCGGTGGGTCGTACGGTGCCTATAAATATGTGTGCTGATAGACCGCCATAACACTTCCCTCGAGTCGTCATTCTCCGCCTCAGCTCTCGCCTCTTCTCGCGATGCCTTCCAAGCGAGCCGACAACACGCTTCCGCAGGACCTGCAAGATCGTATCAACGCGGCATAGGCGCGAGCCAAGGCTAACAGCGCCCTGGTTGCCCCATGGCTAGCGAGACATCCGTCGGTCGCTGAGCCTTCTCTGCCCAAGAAGAAGAAGAAGAGGGCGAAGGTGGTTCAGCGGGACCTGCCCCGCGAGAACAGGAGCCCACCTACCCCAACCCCTAGCCGTGCGGACGGCCCTTCGCCGCGGAAGGTATGCCCGATTTACCAATTATTGAAAACCAGTTGCTCAGTAGTTGACGTGATACCTCTCGCAGGAGACGGTTCCCGATGCTGCCGCGTCCCCGCGAGAACCCCTGGATCCATCCTCCAGCCACCACGAGGATCACCCGCGGGTTCCAGAGGTGGCCCCTCCACCTGACCCGAACACCGCAGGTAACGGTTTCCCTTCTCACCCTCAACTCAAAATTTTAAATGTTGAACTATTTCCTCGCAGCGCCAGTTTTCGCACCGCCGGATCTCGCCACCCGGGAGAGCGGGGCGAGAGCTGCGAATCAGCCTCCCCTCGCGGTTGGTTCCTCCCTACCAGCGGGAGGAAATACTGCCGAGTCCTCCGCGCCTTTGTTAGACACCAGCCCTCCTGCGGGAGAGGAGACCCACTCCCCCGCTCCCGACCAAGCCGGGATCACCATTCGCAAAGTCCCCCCCCCGGAAAAGGAAAGCCAATCCACCTCCTCTTTGGAGCTGAGGGGGGGGGGGGGGCTGGGCCTTCTCGCCTGCCGTCGACCGGGGGGCCTCGTCATGCTGCAGGTATATGGAAACTTTATCACATCTACCCGTTAGCTCTCGCCATAACAGGAACTCTTTTGCCAGGGGACATGGGCTCGCGGCTTGGAGCTGAGGTAGAGGAAGAAGAGGAAGAAGAAGAAGAAGAGGAATAAAGAGAGGGGGAAGATGGCGAGAGCTCTCCCTTCCCCTCGTCTGACGAGATGGAGGAGATCTTGGCTGGTGCCGGGAGCGCTAAAAGACGGGGGAAGAAGGTCGCCACCATCCTATCGAAGCTCATCCGGCGAGAACGGGTCCGCGACCTTGCGGCGAAAGAGTTTCGCCAGTCCGTGGAGAAAAGGCTAGAGACTCTGGAGCGGGATTATCTCATCGGCGAGATGGACCGTCCGGGGGGAGCTACCGCCGGATCATCACCCGAGCGGTGCATCGAGCGAATCCGGGACCTGTCTCGCCGGGTTGACCTGGGATGCAGTGTTATGTCGTCCTACTTCAACCCGCAGGCGCCACCCCGGACCAAGTTGCGGGACCGAGGAAAATGGCGGTGGGAGCAAGGGAAATGGCGTTGGGAGCCTTACTGAAGCGCGAGACCTCCCCTTCTCTTTTCTAAGCCTTCCCTTCTCAAATGTACCTTTATTTACTTGCTTAGAACTGTAACCAATAATTCCGGACTTATCGCTTTATTTTTTATCCCGTTCTCGCTCAGCGAGAGCAATAACTCGGTATTTATTACTTTCTGATATTGTATGTGTATGTGTTGTTTTCCTGGGTTCTTGGGTGGCGAAAGCCACCTTGCTTCCGCCTACCTTGCCCGTCGCATGTAATCTCGCAACGTTTGCGCTAGTCAGTCAATCGGTCACTGTCAAGCTCGGGCGGGAAAAACGAAGCGTCGCTGACCTAGGGTGCGCCGGCTGCACCCCCGCCGCCTTTCTGAAAACAGCCATCATTACCACGGTTTTCTATAAATAGGGAAGCTCACCTACCACATTCATTTCTACGATTCCAGTCTCTCTCCTCTCATGTTGCTTGCGCGGTCTCTCCAAAGCTCTCGCCTGTCTCCGCCTTCTCCTTCCGTTCTCGTACCGTTCTCTCTCTCGCCTTCTTCTCGTAGTTCTCGCCTTCAAACTTCATCGCGATGCCGGGCGGAGGTGAGGGACATTCCAACTGCGCGGAAGCTTTCCAGAAGCATCTTTTCCCTTCCTGCACTCTCACCGTTGATGAGTTCAACCTGATCAAGTCTCAACACGTTCCCGCCAGCTTCACTGCGCGGAACTCGGGCAATCACGACAAGGTAAACTCCGCAGGGGAGGGGGAGCTCGCCATCCCCATCGAGCACTTCGAGGTGGGCTTCCCCCTCCCGCTGTGGCCCGAGATGCGGCAGGCCCTCCGATATTACGGGGTGGTTCCCGCGCAGCTGAACCCAAATTCAGTGGCAATTATCGTGGCATTCATATGTTATATGCGGTCCGAGAGGATCGAGTTTAGCTTGACGATCTTCCGCAAGCTGTTTACTTTCCGCGCGAAAGGAGGTGTGGTGTTCTTCTCCGGGCAACTGCTCAAGACAATCGGTCTCGCCAACAAGCACCATCACTGGGGCGAGAGGTTCATCTACGTTTCTGGCGACTCCGGGAACGTACCCCTTGCCCCCATCCAATACGAGGATGCCTCCTACAAGCCCCCCTCCTTGGGCTCGCGCGAGAGCGCCCTCCTTGAGTTCTTTGGGACCAAGGACTTCGACGTCCTCTACCTTCGGTGAGACGTCGATACCCTCCTCCCTGTTCTTCCAGGAGAAGGTAAAAGTCTCGTCTTTATCTTGCTTTTCCTTGTCTTCTTCAAGGCTAGAACTTAGTGTCATTATCTCTTTCTCAGGAGAGCGCGAGATCCCTCGACGCCAACCCTTTGACGAGGCTCGCGCTGGCGGGAGCCAATCTCCAAAAGACCCGCTGGCTCTCGCAAAGGCCACTGCACATGCCTGCCGTAAAGAGCCACCCCCACCTTCTTCTTCCGGAGTTGCGAAGCGGAAGCCCGGCGTCCCTACGCCTCAACCAATCAAGAGACCCAAGACGACTGACACCGAGAAGGGCAAGGCCATCGTGGTGCCGCCCGCCCAACCTCTCCCTGCAGGCCGCTCCTTTGAGGAGGTCTTGCAGGCCGTTAGCAAGATTGCGGCCACCAGGGGCGGCCCCGAGACCCCTGCCGAGAACCCTCAGGCCCCTGGTGCCGCAGAGAGCGAGGGTGCCGCCGCCGGGACCTCCGGCCAGCCCCTGTCTGAAGAGGTGCCGCGGGGCCATCGCAACTTCGATCTCGGCATGAGGTGCCTGGACGCGGAAAACAAGCCGCTGCTGCAGTGGGATCCTGACGCCAACAAGGTCTCGATCTCATCCCTCTTGCCAAGCTGGGCAGAGCGAGACGAGGTCACCAGCGAGGCTTTCGCCTTAGGCTATTGCCTCTACAACCGGGAGGATGACAGCGTCTACGACAGGATGTCGACCCGGCTGCTGGCCTACGACTCCACTCGCGCCCTGATGCGTGGGCTGGAGCTTGCGCACATGTGTGCCCGCCGGAGCATCACAATAGACCGCAACTTTCAGGACATGTTCAAGGCCAGGGACGATGCGGTGGCTCAGGCGGCCACTCTGGCCAAGGAGCTGGCCGAGGCCCAGCAACTGTTATCCTTGCGCTAAGCGGAAGGGTTAAGCGAGATCTTTCACAATCGCTTGCTCTCGCCACCTCAACTCTTATCTTTTATGCTAACCTTTCGCTGTTCAGGATTCCGCCCAAGCCACTCTTTGCGTGGAGCTGTCCCAAGCCCGATACGACAACGTTCTCCTGCGGGAGCAGATTGCGCGTCTCGAGGCGAGTGCGGCCCCTCCGTTGGTCGAGACACTGAAGAGCCGATATTACTCGGTTTATGATGTCGACAAGCTGCTCCAGGGGAACGCGCAAGCTACAGTAAAGTTGACGCTGGAGACGCTGCGAGACATCAACTGCTAGGACGGGAGGGGCAAAGACATCACTGCTCAACAGCTAGTTCCATGGCTTTTCGAGCCCATCCCGAAGCCCCCGGGTGCCCCTGATACCCCTCCCTCGGATGTCCCGAAGTCCCCTGCAGCGGGTGGCGAGACCTCCGGGGGGAGCTCCGGCGAGAGCTTCAGCGGGAGCTCGGAGGGGTACAACTTGTCTCCATGAGGGGCCCCCTCTTCTTTTTCTTTCCGCCTCTGCTTTTTCTTTCCGCCTCAATGTAAAGCGCGAGACGCTACCAGTTTTCTCTTACATTTAATATATTCAATGCAAACGTTTTTATTGTAAATATCTCGCTCTGTTATTGTGAATGTGCACGATGTAACTGTTGTGGTCGAATGTTTTCTGCGCGTGCTTCCGCCGAGCCCCTTGGCCTTCCTAGGATGGTCTCCCTTAGCGACGATTAGGCGGGAACCTGCTGCAAATGACCAGCCGGAAACGCGGCTCACGAACCCTTAGGTCGGAACCGTCCCCTTTAGCCTGCGCGAATCCCTTCAGGACCGTCGCATAACGATCCCGCCTGTTTGCCCGAGAACATTAAGGGGAGCCTTCTCGACGGAAGATTCCGCCCTTTCTGCGAGGCCTTTTTGGCGAGGACTTCCCTTTCGAGACCTATCCCTGCCGAGACCTTTTTGGCGAGGACTTCCCTTTCGAGACCTATCCCTGCCGAGACCTTTTCTACCCTTTCCCTTTCGTATTCCCGATGCACTTCCTGCCTTGTCCAAACCAAGCTAACCAATCCAAACCTATCCCCCACAGGCGAGCCTACGGACCTACCAGCTAGATGAGAGCCTACGCAGCGGGTCTACCTGGGGCCGAGGCGAGCTCGGGGTGCCGATGAAGATCTCAAACCAACCAAACCTATCCCCCACAGGCGAGCCTACGGACCTGCCAGCTAGATGAGAGCCTGCGCAGCGGGTCTACCTGGGGCCGAGCCGAGCTCGGGGTGCCGATGAAGATCTCAAACCAACCAAACCTATCCCCCACATGCGAGCCTTCGGACCTGCCAGCTAGATGAGAGCCTGCGCAGCGGGTCTACCTGGGGCCGAGCCGAGCTTGGGGGTACCGATGAAGATCTCAAACCAACCAAACCTATCCCCCACAGGCGAGCCTTCGGACCTGCCAGCTAGATGAGAGCCTGTGCAGCGGGTCTACTTGGGACCGAGCCGAGCTCGGGGTGCTGATGAAGATCTCAAACCAACCAAACCTATCCCCCACAGGCGAGCCTTCGGACCTGCCAGCTAGATGAGAGCCTGCGCAGCGGGTCTACCTGGGGCCGAGCCGAGCTCGGGGTGCCGATGAAGATCTCAAATCAACCAAACCTATCTCCCACAGGCGAGCCTTCGGACCTGACAGCTAGATGAGAGCCTGCGCAGCGGGTCTACCTGGTGCCGAGCCGAGCTCGGGGTGCCGATGAAGATATCAAACCAACCAAACCTATCCCCTACAGGCGAGCCTTCGGACCTGCCAGCTAGATGAGAGCCTGCGCAGCGGGTCTACCTGGGGCCGAGCCGAGCTCGGGGTGCCGATGAAGATCTCAAACCAACCAAACCTATCCCCCACAGGCGAGCCTTCGGACCTGCCAGCTAGATGAGAGCCTGCGCAGCGAGTCTACCTGGGGCCGAGCCGAGCTCGGGGTGCCGATGAAGATCTCAAACAACCAAACCTATCCCCCACAGGCGAGCCTTCGGACCTGCCAGCTAGATGAGAGCCTGCGCAGCGGGTCTACCTGGGGCCGAGCGAGCGCGGCGGGGTGCCGATGAAGATCTCAAACAACCAAACCTATCCCCCACAGGCGAGCCTTCGGACCTGCCAGCTAGATGAGAGCCTGCGCAGCGGGTCTACCTGGGCCGAGCCGAGCTCGGGGTACCGATGAAGATCTCAAACCAACCAAACATATGCCCCACAGGCGAGCCTTCGGACCTGCCAGCTAGATGAGAGCCTGCGCAGCGGGTCTACCTGGGGCCGAGCCGAGCTCGGGGTGCCGATGAAGATCTCAAAACAACCAAACCTATCCCCCACAGGCGAGCCTTCGGACCTGCCAGCTAGATGAGAGCCTGCGCAGCGGGTCTACCTGGGACCGAGCCGAGCTCGGGGTGCCGATGAAGATCTCAAACCAACCAAACCTATGCCCCACAGGCGAGCCTTCGGACCTGCCAGCTAGATAAGAGCCTGCGCAGCGGGTCTACCTGGGGCCGAGCCGAGCTCGGGGTATCACAAAACACACGATTACATTATGTTATGAAAAATTTGACAATAGTTAAGAGAGAATCAATCGATGTAGTATAATAAGTTTATTTTTGAGATACATGGTTACATCCTTCCCCCTTCACGGGTAGAAGCGTTTTAGGTCATCACCGCTCCAGGTGTGGCTTAGGGCCCTCCCTTCCACGTCCTGGAGGTAGTATCCTCCCATTCTGAGGACTTCCTTCACTATGTATAGACCTTCCCAGTTCGGGTGGAGCTTGCCCACGGGAGCCGACCTTCCTGCTGCGTCGACCTTTCTCAGCACCAGATCCCCCTTAGCAAACTGTTTGACCCTGACATGCTTATCAAAATGCTTGGTCATCCATCGCTTGATCTCTTCTTGCCTGATAGCCACCACGTCTCGCAGTTCCTCCACCATATCTAACGAGAGGCGCTGCCCCTCCTCATTCTCCACCCTCCAAGCCTCGTCTCCTTCGCCCGCGGCTGTGACTCGCGGGGACCGGACCTCAAACTCCACTGGTAGGACGACCTCACACCCATGAGAGAGCTTGAAGGGGGTCTCGCCGGTGGCCGTGTTCGGAGTCGTTCGTAGGGCCCACAGGACCGAGGGGAGCTGTTCCACCCAATTCCCCTTTAGGTTCTCCACTTTTTTCTTTAGTAGGTTCACAATGATTTTGTTTGCTGCCTCCACCTGACCATTACTCTGGGGGTGGTGGACGGAGGCAAACCGGAGGTCGATTCCTAGTTGGGCGCAGAAGCTGATGAACTCCTCGCTGGCGAACTGGGGGCAGTTATCAGTCACTATGTCTTGGGGCAACCCATGTCTGCAAATAATCTCCCCCCAGACGAAGTTCCTTATGACCTGCGAGGTGACCTTGGCCAAGGCTTTAACCTCTAGCCACTTCGAGAAATAATCAACCATGACCAAGAGGAATCTCCTCTGCCCACTAGCCGGAGGAAAGGGCCCAACTAAGTCCATTCCCCATATAGCGAATGGCCACGGTGCCGTGATACTCCGGAGCCTCTGAGCTGCGAAGAGCTGAAGGGGGGCGTAGAGCTGACATTTTTGACACCTTCTGGCAAACTCCATGGCATCCTTCCTTATGGTGGGCCAGAAGTACCCCTGCCTGACCACCCTTGCCTCCAACGTCCTTCCTCCCGAGTGACTGTCGCACTCGCCCGAGTGTACCTCCCTCAATACCTTCGGGATCTCTTCTTCGGTCACACATCTAGCTAGGAGCCCTGACAACATCTTACGATGCAAGCCCCCCTCCATCATTAAGTAGTGAGCTGCTTTGCGCTTGAAGCTTCTCCCAACCTTGGTCCCTTCAGGAAGTTCACCGGTGGTTAGGAAGGTCACAAATGGATCCACCCACGAGGGTTGCCGATCCACCACCATCAACTCTCCTTCCTCGATAGCCGGTCAGAATAGCTCCGTCAAGGTTCCTCCCCCTCGAGGTCCGAACTTGGCTAATCGATCGGCGGCTACGCTTTCTTCCCTTGGAATATGTTGAATCGAGAATGACCGGAATCCCCCGATGATCGCCCTTACCTTGGAGAGGTATTTGATGAGGGTAGGCTCCCGAGCTTCAAACTCTCCCCGGATCTGCGATGCTACTACCTTTGAATCAGTGAAAGCTTCCACATCCCGAATCTCCAGCTCCTTTGCCAAGCGGAGGCCGACGATCATGGCCTCATACTCCGCTTGATTGTTCGTCACGGGGAAATGTAAAATGACCGCTTGCTCTATGGTTACCCTCTGAGGACTTGTCAATACCACCCCTGCCCCGAGGGAGTGCCTTCCCGAGGCTCCATCAACCATCAACTTCCATGCTTCTCGAGGTTGCTGCTCTCCCCCCTCGACTTGAACGATGTAGTCTGCTAGGAAGTCCGCCACTGCCTGTGCCTTGATGGAGAGCCTTGGGACAAAGGAGATGTCGAACTCACTTAGCTCAATGGACCACTTAGCCAGTCTCCCCGAGTGCTCCACTCCTTCGAAGATCTTGCGAAGAGGGTGGTCGGTCACCACCCTGATCGAATGCGCTTGAAAGTACGGCCGGAGTTTCCTTGCTGAGATGACCAAGGCATAAGCGAGCTTTTCCAGGATGGGGTAGCGAAGCTCTGCTTTCCTCAATATCCGGCAGACGTAGTAGATTGGCAGCAGCTTCTTTCCTTCTTCCCTCACTAGGACGGAGCTCACCGCCTCCGCTCCTACTCTGAGGTACAAGGTCAGGTCTTCTCCTTCCTTTGGGCTCTGAAGCAGAGGAGCCTGAGAGAGTTGTCTTTTCAGCCCTTTGAAGGCCTCTGCACACTCGGTTGTCCATCGAACCTTTGATTCCCCCGCAGCACCTTAAAGAATGAAGAACACTTGTTCCTGCCCTGGAGAGGAACCTTCTTAGCCCAGCCAGCTTGCCTGTCAGGCGATGGACCTTGGCGTCGCGAGGTGACTCCAAATCCAGGATGCCTTGACCTTGTCCGGGTTAGGCCACCCCCGCCGGAGTCAGAAGATGCCCGAGAAACTTCCCGCTGTTGGCCCCGAAGACACACTTCAAGGGGTTCAGCCTCATCTTGAACCTTCTCAAGGTGGCGAATGTTTCCTCCAGATCTTGCAGGTGCGAAACCATTCACTTGCTTTGATCATTAGGTCGTCGACGTAGACCTCCAAGTTCTCCCTCTCTGACTCGGAAGACTCGATCCATCATGCGCTGGATAGTAGCCCCTGCATTCTTTAACCCAAAAGGCATCATCTTGTAATGAAGCATCCCTCCTCGTGATGAAGGAAACATCCTTGGTGTCAGGAGGGTGCATCCGGATCTGGTGATAACCTGAAAAAGCATCTAAAAGCTCATGATAGAAAAACCGACGGCTGAATCAACCAGCGCGTCGATCCGAGGCAGGGGGTAGCAATCCTTAGGGCATGAGTTATTCAATAAAGAAAAGTCAATACACATTCTCCATTTTCCACCTCCCTTCTTTACTATTACCACATTGGAGATCCAGCCTGGATACTGGATCTCTGAGATGAAACCCGCCTCCAGGAGATTCTTGACCTCCTCGCGAATGGGCTCCTCCAGCTTGGTGGCAATGACTCTCATCTTCTGGAGTATGGGGAGAGTGCGGGGGTCCAAGTTCAGGCGATGGCAGGCTACGTCTGCGTCGATGCCCGGCATGTCTGCCGCGCTCCAGGCGAAGTTGTCGACGTTGCCTTGAATGCAAGCCCGCACTTGTTCCCGGGCCTCGGGACTCAAGCCCCCGCTGACCCGCACCCTTTGCACTTGTCCTGCGCTGGTGAAGACCTCCATCTCCACCACTTCTTCGGCCGGCTCCAGCCGCGACTGCTCCCAGCCGGCCCTTGCCCCTTCCTCCAGCTCCAGCTCTCCTCTTTCTCCCTCCTCCTCGATCTCCATCGCTTCTACCAGCCCCTCCTGCTGCTGCTCAACTCCTACGCCCCTCGGGGCCTCTCCCTCAACTCCTCCTGCCGCTTGCTCTCCTACTTCCATCGCCCCTTCCGGGCTCTCCTGCTCCTCGTCCCCCCGGACCACCTGTACATCTCCTTGCAGCTTCTCAGTCTCCTCTTCTCCGACTTCCTCCCCTACTACCCCTCTTGCCTCCTCTAGGACCATCTCCTCTTCCTCAAGAACCTCCTCTAGGGTCGCCATCTCTATCTCCAACTCTTCTGCCTCTGCCATCCATGAAATGGTGTTGACCGCTGTAACGTAACATTGTCTTGCCACCTTCGGGTCCCCTCTTACCTTGACCTGCACCCCCCCCATTATTGAACTTGAGGCATTGATGGAACGAGGAGGGAACACAGCTGAAAGTCCACCTAGTGTCAACTATCTTCACCTATGGGGGGGGGGGGGGGAATAGGTGACGTGCAGCGTTTTTGCGGAATTTATAATAGTACCTGCACAATAAAAATAAACAGCACAGCACACAGAAAACACAAGCTATTTATAGTGGTTCCCCGAGTTAGGTACATCCACTTTCCCCCTTCGACCTATCTCCCAACAAGGGACGACTCGGTCTCTTCACCAACAGGATTGAAATCCAATCCTTGCACTATCGGAAGGAACCCTTCCACACGTAGGAGTCAACACTCCCACACACGGGTTGCACCCAACCCTTACAACTCAGAACAAACGTTCCTCAAAAGTAAAACTAGAATGTACAAGAGATACAAACTACGTTTGGAGACTACGGTGTCCCTCTTTGTTGACGACGTGTTCTTGAAGTCCATAAAGAGTCCACAACCCTAGATCTCTCTTGGAGAGGATCTCCCCGGAACCGGCGGCGGCAAGATGGGCGGCGGCAAGGTTCACGGGATCGGCGACGACGACGATGTGCGCCTGCTGTACTTTGGAGATCCAAACTTCGTAGCGAAGCTAGCTAGGTCTACCAATGGTCACACGAAGATCGGTCGTCTCGATCGATTCGGACGGGGAAGTTTTCCCGATCAACAAATCGAGAGACAAGTGATCTCTGGATAGACGCGTGAGACTCTAAGCTTGGCTAAGCTTCTGTCGCCGGAAGATCAGGAAGAAATCTCCATCAAAAGCGGCGACCAACTTGCTCGAGCGACGACGGCGGCGGCGGAGCGGAACTCGCGATTTTAGGTCTAGATCGTGCTCGGCTTCTTTCACTGTTGGTCGTTCAAAACAAATACCCGTATATATACTGTAGATACTTTCAATATGACCGTTGTGGGTCCCACAAGAAGAATCCCTAAATCCCGGTCCAGAACATTGTCAGCGGCAGAATCCGGTTCAGGGAGTTCCAGAAAATCTCTCAAGTCAAAATCGATGAGAATCGAAAGTGAATCTCGTCGAGTCGTCGAGAATCAAAGGTGATTCTCGACGATTCGGCGAGAATCAAGGATGATTCTCGTCGAATTTGACTTGGTTGCACGCACTGATTTAGCCGGGTCGAGACGGCGAGAATCAGCCAGTGATTCTCGGCGATTCGGCGAGAATCACCAGTGATTCTCGGCGATTCGGCGAGAATCACTTGGTGATTCTCGACGATTCTTACTTAGCATCAGAATTTGCGCGCCTTGAAGTAGCTGGATCGAGTCGGCGAGAATCTGCCACTGATTCTCGACGATTCGGCGAGAATCACTTGGCGATTCTCGTCGATTTACACTTCGACGAATTTTCGTCTTTCCACCCATGATGTGCTCCTTGACCCATCTTTACTCCTTGTCTGCTCTTGCAAGATCACAGCCCTGTACTTGAAAGTAAGTGCACTCCAATAGAGAGAGTACACGTAGGCCAACACAATGATCTGCTCAACGAGGGATTACGTCGTCCAATCGCAGACCCGTGTATATTGACCTACTGCACCCTGACATTGGTGTGCACTTAGCGTGGAATAACTGCAAGCACAACTTGAAATAATTTGTCAAAAACATTGCCTATTTACCTTAGCTTGTTCAGGGGCTTCTTCAAATCAGGTACGTTGTGGATACAATACCCAACAACAGCGAAAGGAGCTGATGAGGGGGCGCCCAAAGATGACATTATAGCTGCTCGGGGCGTCCACGATCACGAACCTACAGTTCCGTGACACGCCCCCCAACCTTACGTGTAACCCTACTCCTCCTTCTACCTCTTTCCTCTCTCCGGAGAACCCGAACAGAGGTCCATCCGACGCCAAGACCCTCTTCCCTTCAACCCTCATCTCATCAAAGGCCTTCTTGAAGATGACATTTACCGAGCTCCCGTTATCTACCAGTATCCTTGAGACCGTGTAATTTTCCACCGCCGTCTGGATCACCAGGGCATCACAGAATGTATCCTCATAGTCTGACATGTCTGCTGATGAGAAAGTGATCTTTTCTTCTGGTGGGGGAACCTGGGAGGTAGAGGCCACCCCCCTTCGGTACATGGTTTGCAGGCTCCCCTTGCGGGTTGCCTCAATCCCCACTCCTCCGTGAATCACCCTGATTCCTCCCCGGGTCCCTACATCCACCCGGTCTTCGCACCTATCTTCCACCTCGCCCTACTGCACCTCCACTATCCTCACCGGTGGATCCTGCCTCCCTGCTCCTCTTGCCTCTCTTAGCTCTAAGAACTCCGGGCAGGTGCCCGTTGCGTGACCTTCCTCCAGGTGGAAGTCACAAAAAAGCAACGTCTCCCCGCCCCTTCTTCCCTCTCCTCTCCCTCTTCTACCTCCTCCTCGAGCTCCTCTCCCAGCTCCTCTTCCTCTTCCCACTTCCATGTCCTCCTGCGGTGGTGGGGGATGACCCCTCGGCTCCAGCCTCCATGCCGGTCGGTCGAACCTCCGGGGCTCCCGCAGGTTATCTCTCCCCTGGTAGCCTTCTCCTAGCCCATGGGGGCGACCCTCCTGGGGCCTCCAACCTAACCGATTGTTCGGCTCCCGGGTCCCCCAACCCTGCTGCTGCCCAAACCTTCGGGGCTCTTCCCTTATCCTTTCTTCCCTTTGCTCCCTCTGTTCCCTCGACTCCTTCTGTCTTCCCGCTGCTGGTTCCTTCACGTCGTCTTCTGCTAGCTTGGCCAACTTCCTGGCGAATGCTGGGTTTGCTCTCTCGAAGTCAATTTCCTTTGCCGCCCTCTCCATGAGCTCCTTAAAGGAGAGGGGAGGCACCCTTTTCAACTCCATGCTAAAGAATCCCGGTCTCAGCCCCAGGGTGAAGGCCAGCATCAGTGCGTACCCTGAGACCTCCTGGACCAGGAGGATCTCCTCCTGAAATCGGTCGACATAGTGACCCAGCGTCTCATCAGGCCTCTGCCTCACCGCAAACAGACACTCCGCTTCCTTCTTCCGCTTCTTCGAGGTTGAGAACCTTAACAGAAAACTTCTCCACAGATCCTCAAAACAGTAGATTGATCTTGCTGGCAACTGGTGGAACCAGTCCCGAGCCTTCTCCTTCAGCGTGATGGCGAACAGCCGGCACTTGAAGGCATCCATCATCTACCTTATCGATACAATGTCTTCAAACCACTGTACGTGTTGTACAGAGTCATCCTTCCCCGAGTAGTAGGACATGTCGGGCTCCCGGAACCCCTCCGGTACCGGAGCTGAGATGATGAGCTCGCTAAATGGGCACTCGCCTCCTGCCTAGCGAGAAGGTACGTCTCGCGGCCTCGGCTGACTTGCCCGATCCGCGAGACCGTGCCCCGGGAAGAGCTCCCGCACTGCCGCTTCCTTCTCGCCCGGATCCGTCAGCGCCTCCTTGCCCGGGCACTGGCTCTGGCCTGGGAAGAGTTCCCGCGCTGCTACGTCTCTCTCGCCCGCCTCCCCCGGGACCTCCTTTCCCGGGCACTGCCCTGGGGCATTCTCGCCTAAGAGCGGGACCTCTTCTATCGGGACCTGAGGGGTGGCCCACTCGCCTCGAGAAGGCCAAGCTGATCGTCTGCAGAACCTCTCGCCTGAACTCATCCAACATCCTCTTCGTCGCTTCCTCTCCCTGGGTGGGGGAGCCTCCAGAACCTGACCCTTCACCATCACCCCCAGCCATGGGATAAAACTTAAGGCTTTCTTGAATCGGCTGCCTTCCATGCTCACCGCACCAGAACTGTTGAAGCCAAATATGAGCTCAAATGAAGTTCGAAGAAAAAGGGGTGCAGCCAAAACCTACTTCTCTCAAGTCTCAACTCTTGACTGGATTCAAAGGACCTAAGACTGACCCAATAGTCTCAACAGGGAGGTCCCACCTCACACCCGGAAGATCTCTGAGTGCTTCCCCTCTAAAGCCAAAGCTGAGCTAGGAGCTCCTCAGAAAGCACTGGAATTTGAGAGATAATGATAGCTTTTTTTCTAAGAAGCCCTTATGGGTCTATTTATAGCATTTTGCTATCCTGAAATTACTGAAAAGCCCCTAGTTGGTCTGCCAATAGCCAAAACCCGCTATTTTTCTGAGGGTACTGGAGTAATTTCTCCTGAGGGCAATTTTGTCATTCCACCCAGGGCCCTGGTCCCCACTCGGCGAGAGCCCCGAGCCGAGAACCTTCTGTCAGAGCCTGGCGGAAGCGGTCTCGCCTACCTATAGGCGAGAGTTTCTTTAAGACGATCTGGGGCTGGCGCAAGCATTTGCGCGTTGATCTTCGTTCGACGATTTGGCTGCGCTCGCCGATCTGGGCTCGACGAATACGGGGCGCCTTGCGGCGAGAGCTCATATGTGGCGGGAGCTTATCGCTTAGCGCAAGCGCTCCCGCCTACCTGGGCGAGAACCTTTCCGGCTAGCCTGTTTAACCATTTGTGCCTCCTGGTCTGGCTCAGCGAATATGGGGTTGTACACTATCATCTTTTGATTATAGTTCTGATAGTTTCAAAATTGAATTTAAAACCATGTGTATTGACTTAATTAACTCTGAAAAAGAAATCAAAATACTTAGGGAAAAACTGTCTAATCAAGAAAACTTGATTTCTGAAAATACTAAGTTAAAAGATGAACTAACCCTGGCAAGTGAACAAACTGTATCTTTAAAATCTGAACTGTGTGAGGCAAGGAAACTTGAAGAATCCTTGAATGGGAGAAACATCAAGTTGATGGGCATCACTAGCACAGTGAATGCCAGACTTAATGACAAGCTGGGCTTATGTGCTTCATCAAGCCTACTCCCATTCATTCAGAAAAACATATTAACCACCCCAATAAAATTTGTTTCTGAAAAAAGTAAGGAGAAAGTAGAAGATAACAATCTTAATCAAACTGAAATTACACACAGGAATAAGAAAAGAAGAAAGAATAAGAAAAATAATAATCAGAACAATGTTCAGCAGTTTTCGTCGAACTCCGATCGACGAAACATGTACAGTTCACCGAACTCAAGTCGATGAACTCCGAACGCAGATCTATATTATAATAATTCATTGAACTATGATCGACGAAACCAGTATGGTTCGTCGACCAGAGATCGACGATTTTGAGGCTCAGAAAATGACATCTTTCATTCTCTGAATGGAGTTCGACGAACTCATCCCAATTTGTCGAACGCAGGTCGACGAACATACCAGAGTTCGTCGATCCCAGATCATTATTACAGAAACTCTAACTCTAACAGAAACTTTAATAAAGATCTTAACCAACCTAGGGAGAATATCAACCCATTCACCCAATGGATAATTCCTCCCAGAAGATTTCACCCCTTAGGATATAAAAGTCAACCTGAATGTTTTTATATTTCAAGTTTTTCTTATGAAAAGAAACAAGGACCCAAGGTGACTTAGGTCAAGAACATCTAATTTATTTCCTTGCAGGTGAAGAACTATCCTATTACTCAAAATAAGTGGTATCTGGATAGTGGGTGCTCAAAGCACATGACTGGATGCAAGGACAGCTTAATCAATTTCAAGGCAAAGTTAGGTTCAAGAGTGATCTTTGGAGATTGTAGCTTTGGACAAACTGAAGGCTATGGAGACTTCAACAGTAGAGCTGTCACTTTCAGAAAAGTGTCATATGTAAATGGTATCAAACATAACCTAATATCCATAAGTCAGTTATGTGATGCAGGTTATCAGGTTTGCTTTACTAATTCTAAATACATTATTTCTTCAAATAACCAAACTGTTTTAACAGGTTGTAGACAAGGGAACATATACCTAGTAAACTTTAACTCTGCTAATTCAGAACTATGCTTATTCAATCAAGTTAGTAATAATAATATTATTTGACATAAGAGACTAGATCATGTTAACCTTAAGAACATATTTAAGCTATCTAGGGACAACCTTGTCAGAGGATTGCTTTAAGTCAATTAATAAGAGTGACTCACATAAGATTCTGTACTTGCTACATATGGATCTCTTTGGACCCATTGCTGTACAAAGCTTATGAGGGAAGTCTTACACTCTAGTTATTGTAGATGACTTCTCTAAATTCTCTTGGGTGTTCTTATTGAGACACAAGTCAGATAACTTCAAAGTCCTTACAGATTTTCTTAAGGGCATAAGGATTGAGTATTCTACTCCAGTTGCATTGATTAGAAGTGATTATGGTACTGAGTTTGAATCTCTTTCCATGCAAAGATTCTGTGAGGAGGAAGGTATCAGTCATTGTTTCTCTGCTCCTAGAACTCCTCAACAAAATGGGGTAGCAGAAAGGAAAAACAGAACCCTCATTGAATCTGCAGGAACATTGCTTGCAGATGCACACATGCCCCTATCCTTTTGGGCAGAGGCTGTGAGCACAACAAACTATGTGCTGAATAGAAGTTTGATACACAAACTTAAAGGCAAGACCCCTTATGAATTACTCAAAGGGAAGCAAACTAAAATTGATTACTTTAGAATTTTTGGGTGTAGGTGTTTCATTCACAACAATAATAAGAGACACATTAGAAAATTTGAAGATGAAGCTACAAAGGGAATTTTTCTTGGATATTTCCAAGTTAGCAAGGCTTATAGGGTTTTCAATAAATCATCCCTAAAAATAGAAGAATCTGTATATATTTCTTTTGATGAAGCTAACATGTATTATAAGATGAAGGACTCTTCTACCTCAGATATTTTGCAGGTACCTCACTTGTATGAAAAATTGGGTGAGTTGAACCTTACACAAGAGGTTATATCACCTCCTCCTCCATAAGCTGATGAAGATAGTGAAGAAGAATTTTTAAAAATGGAACTTTCTTCAATAGCAGACATTATTCCACAAGAGGAATTAACTCCAAATACTGTTGCTGAAACAACTCCCCACTGACTTTGTCACACTAAGGGATCACCCTAGATCTCAAGTGATTGGAAACATGTCGGTAGGTGTACAGACAAGGCATCAACTCAATCAAGATGTGATGCATGTCTGTTTCCTCTCTCAAGTTGAGCCTCAATCCATAAATGATGCAGAGCATGATCCCCACTAGATTATTGCAATGCAAGAGGAACTCAACCAATTTGAGAGATGCAGAGTTTAAGACTTGGTTCCAAGGCCCAAGGGCTATCCAGTAATTAGAACCAAGTGGGTATTCAGAAACAAACTTGATGCCCATAGTATAATTGTGAGAAACAAGGCTAGACTTGTTGCTCAAGGTTATAGGCAAGAGGAAGAAGTTGACTATGACCAAACTTTTGCACCAGTTGTAAGGATAAAAGCAATCAGGATTTTCCTTGCATATGCTACATACAAGAAATTTAAAGTTTATCAAATGAATGTCAAGAGTGCCTTTCTGAATGGAGTACTTAAAGAAGAGGTTTATGTTGAACAGCCTCCAGGTTTCATCTCTCCAACTTATCCTTCATATGTCTTTAGATTGCATAAAACTCTTTATGGTTTAAAGCAAGCTCCAAGAGCTTGGTATGAGACCTTAGTTAACTTCTTGATAAAGCATAAATTTACTAGAGGCATTGTAGACATGACATTATTCACTAGACACCATAAGGATCAAATATTGTTAGTACAAATTTATGTTGATGACATTATATTTGGGTCTACAAATTCCAAACTATGTAAGATGTTTCTTAATCTCATGCATTCAAAGTTTGAAATGAGTAGCATGGGTGAGCTCTCTTATTTCCCTTATCTCCAAGTGAAGCAGCTACCTGATTGCATCTTCATATACCAAGCTAAGTATGCTAAGGAGTTCTCAAAAAGTTTGGGATGGATGATGTCTCAGCAAAGAAAACACACATGACCACTAATGCTGCAATAGACTCTGATGAACATGAGAAACATGTTGATCAGAAATTATATAGGGGCATTGTTGGATCCCTATTATACCTTACAGTAAGCAGACCTGACATGATGTTTGCTACATGTCTTTGTGTCAGGTTCCAAGTGAACCCTAAAGAATCTCATCTTGTTTTCTTAAAAAGAATTTTGAGATATATAAAGAGTTGTCCTATTCTAGGACTCTGGTATCCTACTGAGTCAGAGTTTTAGTTAACTGGATACTCAGATGCTGATTTTACTGGATGCAGAGTAGACATAAAAAGTATCTCAGAAACATGCTAGTTTCTTGGTATGAGATTAGTCTCATGGTTTAGCAAGAAGCAGTCATCTGTGTCTACATCAACTGCTGAAGCAGAATATATAGTTGCTGGCAGTTGCTTTTCCCAGATGCTGTGGATTCAGAACCAACTCATGGACTATGAGTTCAACTTAAATAATTCAACTCTATTATGCGACAACACAAGTGCTATATCCATAACACAAAATCCAGTCTATCACAGTAGGACCAAGCATATAAACATTATGCATTATTTCATAAGAGAGTGTATAGACAAAAATAAAATTAATCTTGTTTATATCGACACGGATTTACAAATGGCAGATATCTTCACTAAACCTTTGGATGAGAGGAATCATCTGTTCTTCATAAATCAACTTGGTATGATAAATGGAGAAGACTTAATTTGATTTCTGTCTATGGTTGATGAATTCTTCAAAGTTCGTCGAACGGAAATCGATGAACTGTGAAAAGTTTTAGAGACATTCGTCGAGCGGAGTTCGACGAACTCTCTGTGAGTGAAGCTATTTTCGTCGAACGAAGATTGCCGAATTTGCTTCAGAAAACCTTCGTCGAACGGAGCTTGACGAAATGTTTTCATATCTTTTGACAAAGATCGACGAATTCTTTTGACCATCAAATATTTCGTCGACCTCAGCTCGAAGAATTTTTAATTTCTCGCCGAACGGAATTTGTCGATTCATATTCTAAAAAATAAACCTTATATCTAGATTTTTCTTCAACCTCCGTCCCGCGCTTTCAGTTCCCTTTGCATTTGATCTCTGTTTTTCTCTTGCAGGCGAACTCATGGCGATTCCAGCAGGTGTTCTTGGAGCGATGAAATTTGATACAGGTTTTGATATTGACTTTGAGTCATTTTAACATTCTGACCCGGTCTTCCTAGAAATTCTGCAATTGCTTGAAGATCAACAGTTGAAGCATCCGATGACCACAAGAATAAAGATAGCTGGTGCAGAAATACGAGAATGGGTCTACACCTCCTCCTCCCCAGATGAGAATACCATGACGGGAACCATATCGGGTAATGAAATATCTCTTACCCCCGCCGCCTTAACATATATTTTTGGATTAGTTAATGGTGAAGCAGAATTGGAGATTGATAGTGATGAATTTGATGAGATGTTGAATAAGATGAGTTATTCTAGAGCCACATACAACAAACTGCTAAAGAAACATTTGTCTGCTGAATACAAGCTTCTAGCAGATGTCGTTGACAAGGTACTGCTGGGAAAATACACAGCACATGACTATATCACTAGGCATCAATTCCTGGTAATGTGTGTTGTTGTGAATAAGAAGCCTGTGAATTGGGCTAGGATTCTGTTTGAGATGATCAGGAAGAAAAACAACAAGAAAGAGGTGTGTTTTGGAATGATTCTGGGCATCTTCCTTCAAGCCAAGGTTGTTGAATCCCTGGTCACACCGACCATATTCCTTAATGTCTCCAAGAGGATTACTTGTGCCCTCTTTGGCAGGTGGGAGAGGAACATCACCAAGCCATCCAAGGCTCCCTCCTCTTCCTCCAGACCTTCTGAGAGTACAAGGGCTGCTCCAACCACTCGCCACCCTGCTGAAGATGCTCCACCTCCACCTCCTCCAGCCTCCCCAATTCATCTCCCTTCACCAGTTCACACCACAGTCCCAACTCCTCCACCTCCATCATCTCCAGTACATCATCCATAAACTCATATTCACTCTCATACACCAACTCCATCACACCATGGTACACCAACTCCATCACACCATAGTACACCAACTCCATCACAACATGGTACATCAACTCCATTACACCATAATACACCAATTCCATCACACCATGATACACAAACTCCATCATACCCTGGTACCCCACCCTCATCTCCTCTACCAACACATCTGGCCAACATACCCCTTTCCAACCTCCTCTCACTCCCTTCTTTTGACCTATTGTCATCCCCCCTTCATACTTCATCACCTGCAGATGAGCCAATTCCAGATTCTCTTCCTTCCCCTCCACCATCATCTTCCATCCATACTTCTGTATCCACTCAGACACCTTCTAAGTTCATGTCAATGGACTCTCCTTCCATTCCATCTCTTCTGGCAATCCTTACTCCCCTCATCAATAACCTCATAGCAGAGGTTATTTCACCTCTTGCTTCTTCAATCTCATCCCTTGCAGCTCAAATCTCTGCCATCTCTGTCCCTCCTTCTTCAGTCAGGGGCCTGGCTCCAGTGACTACTGAAACCAGGTAGGGGGAGATACTCCATGAAGAAGTAGCTCCAGTCCTAGCAGAAGAAGAAGCAGAAGCAGCAGCAGCAGCAACAGAAGCAGAAGCAGCAATAGACTCAGTTATTCCTGCTGATTTACTTAACTTTATTGAATCTGATATGGATATGAATGAGCCAGTTATAGATGAAATAAATACTGTTGGTGATTACATTATAAATCCCACAATAAACATTTTGAGTCTATTAACTATTTTTGATATAGTTTACTTAAACTTTCTTCCAGAAGACAGCTCTAAGCCTTCTATGGCTATAGTGCCCTACACCTATCCAATAAGCACAAACTTTCTTCTAGAAGACAGCTCTAAACCTTCTATGGCTATAGTTCCCTACACCTCCCCAATAAGCCCCAAAGTTGCCCTACAACTCAAAGCCAGTTTTGCAAGCTTAGAGGCTCCAGTTAGTCCTCCTCCTCCAAGAGCAGATCCTCTCATTGTTTCACCCTCTCCCAAAGCTATATCTTCCCCAGAGGATATTTTTGCTCCAACATATATAATGGATGGCAGCCCAATGCCAGATCTAGATGAGTTAATAATGGAAGATATAGAGGCATAGAACCAATCAGTTATTGTACATAATCCTCCAGCTCCAGCACTAGCTCTAGCTCCAACTCCAGCTCCTCCTCAGGCTGAAAAATTGTCGATATCTGCAGAAGCTTTAAAATAAATAAATGCCTTATATGATACTCCTCAGGGATCTTCTGGTGATGAAGATGAGGAAGATGATTCTGATGATGAGCCAGTGTCAAAGAAAAAAAATATCTAAGAAATGGAAAGCTCCTCCAACAGCTGCTCCAAAACTAAACCCAACTCATGATACCCCTTATTACATTCTTCAAAATATTACTCCTTACAATGGCATGTCAGCTTGGATGTGGTTGTCCAAGAATCAGCAGAAAGATAGGAAGAAAAGTAGGAGATATTCTCCTCCTCCTCAAAGGTGCAAGAAAGATCCTCCTCCTCCCCCAGCTACTGCTGGTGCTTCAGGCACATCTTCTCAGAGGTCTACCCAATTTCAAACTTATCAGAGACAACAGGGTAGATCCTCTTCTTATTCTGGAAGCAGCCAGCATAGGTACTCCTCAAGCAGGCAACATCAACAATCTCAGCAACATCTACAACAAGCTCCAGAATCTCAAAAAGCTGATAGTCCCAAGAGACCTGCATCTCCTCCTGTTCCTTTTGAGGATCCTAAAGCAGCTACTTCTGCCAGAATGGCCAGATTTCAAGAACTGGTTGGATTATCTATGATAAATAAGGCCAAAGCTGAAAGAAAGGATCCCTCACAGTATTCAACCATGTCCAAGTACAAAAAAGAGGAATTAAATAGGTATGCAAAAGCTAATAAGTTCTTTAATATAGATGATTACATGAAATTACATCCAGAGGCTGTTATGTCAAGGGCTACTTCCCTCAACATCATTGGAGCTGTTGACATGACTATGACAAATAGTCAAGCAGCTAATCTTAACAGGGAGATCAAATTCACTCAGCCTGCTGATAAAGCAAATGAGGATAAGCAAAAGGAGATAAAGAAGAAGAAATGAGTATAAGTTGTTCAGTTTTTCTGTGTGTCTTTAAAACTGTCCATTTATTTCACAGACACAAAGCTACATTGTATATATATATCTGCTGCATGTTTTAATCTTTCCGCCAGATATATTCTTTCTTTTGCTCTGTGAATGTTATTTTATTTTCATTTGCATTAGCAACCTCACCCAAATAGGGGTGATTGTTGGATCCCTAGTTTGATTTGGGCTAGGTTCACTAATTAGGATGTTTGACCCAACTTGTATTGTCAGGGTCATGCCTTTGTGTCTTAGAGTTTAGGCTAAGTCCTTAGAAACAACCACACATGGACCAACCAATAAAAGACAGTAGAAGACTCAAGACTTAGAAGAAAATCAAGTTCAGACAAGTGAGTTCGACGTTCGTCGAACTCAGCCCGACGAAAGTCGTGCTCCGCTCGACGAACTCAGAGTAAATTCTCTGAGTTGAGCTCGACGATATTCGAGCTCAGGTCGATGATTTCTGGAAACTCAACTTCAACACATTAAGTCCAGAATCCTTTCCCTGAACTCAGGTCGACGAATTTGCATTATCAGCCCGACGAACTTAGAGCATAAAAATGGGAAGTTCTTTACAGAAAGCAGTTAGCTGATCTCAGGTCGACGAACCTAGTTCTCAGCTCAACGAACATGGATTCCCAGGTCGACGAACAAGATTTCTTAGCTCGACGAACTTTGGACTCAGGTCGACGAAATCTGTTCTTTGCTCGACGAATTCTGTGCAGTTCAAGACTCAGATTTTTCCTTCTTTTATCCTTATTTTATTGCAGTAATTCCTGAATAATTAATGCTTAATATTCTCTGAATATAACCGTTAGAAGCAGCATTGATTATGGTATTCATCAGGATTATTGTTTGTCTCTCTTCAATAGGACAGTTAGGGAATCCATTAATGCAGATATTCTATCCAGCCATATTACATTCTCCAGGCCGTCAGCAATTAATGCAAAAAGGAATTCAAAAATTCAAAGAAGAAATCCGACTGATCATATAAAATAGATTTTCTCTCTTTTCAACAACATGAAGACAATCCAGACAAGAAAGAGAATACAAGGCACACCGAGGAGATCAACAGAAAAGACATTCTAATCCTTCTCTGTACAAAAACAATCTTGTTTTCACCTTGACAGTACTGAAGAAGAAGAAGAACATTCATTGTAAATCAAGAGTCTTCTTCAACCTTTACTCCAGGATTCTTCAAGGACAGCAAACTTCTATCAGTCAAGAAGTTCCTGGATCTGTTCAAGTCAAGGCTGAAGATAGAAGACCTACACCCTGAAGCAAAGCTCCAATCTTCCTGAACAAAGTCAATATCTCAGGGGGAGCTTTGACAACATCAATATCCACTAGTCTTCTCAGTTGTTTTGAGAAAGAGAAGACACCATAAATCTCTCACCCCCTCACTGTACAAAGGGTTCTTTAACTCCCTTCAAAAGTTATTCCTTGGTTGCAAGTCTCCTAATCAAAAGACTTGGGTTGGTTTTTGAGCATCTGATCAAAAGCTCATTGGTGGCAGTCACCTGATCAAAACCTGCTTTTGGATTCCTACCAGAGTGGTAGAAGAGTGGATGTACCCAGGTTGGGGAACCACTATAAAAGTTCTTGTGTTGTTTGGTTGCCCTCTTTCTTTTTGTTCTTGTTGTGTCTATGTTAGTTTAGTTTTTGCTGTGGCTGTGTTAGATTAGTTTATCTTAGGTTATATCTTTGCTTATAGTAAATATTAGTATATATTATTTGCTCTACTATGAAAAGTTTATAAACAATAAAAAGGTTTAAAGATACTTTATTCACTCCCCCTCTAGAGTATATCAGGTCTAACCCTCACTTTCACTTGGGGAGGACGAAGCTGGATGCTAAGTCTAGAAGGTTCATCTATCTCGGCCAGAAGGCCGACACAAAGGGATTCAAGCTCTAGAACCATGAAACCAAGAAGGTGGAGGTGAAGCGCGACGTTATCTTTGATGAGGCTTCCATGCTTAAGAAGTCTCAGTCTCAATCTAAAGAGGTGGAGAAGACTCAAGTCACACCACTGAAGGTGGAGCTGGAAGGAAGTGACAAAACTGACGATCATAATGATTCATCTGACTCATAGGATACTGATGATGTACAATCTACTGATGCGGAGCCATACTCAATTGCCAAAGAAAGGGCAAGGAGGTCAGACTATCTCTCAGGATACAAGACACTGTAGCATATGCATTTCAGGTGATCTCCTAAGAAAATGAGACAAGGAACGGATCCAAGGGCTCTCAGTGGAAAGTTATTATGATGGAAGAAATGGACTCACTTCGAAAGAACCAGACATGAGATCTGGTTAGTCTACCCAAAGGATCTAAGACAATCAGCTCTAAGTGGGTGTTTAGGAAGAAGGAGTCCACATCCGGGAAGGACCAGTGGTGGTACAAGACCAGATTTGTGGCAAAGGGGTTCACACAGAAGAAAGGAGTTGATTTTGATGAAATCTTCTCACCCGTAGTGAAGCACTATTCCATACGAGCGCTACTTGCTATGGTGGCGATGTGGGATATGGAGATGGAGCAGATGGACGTGAAGACGACATTTCTTCATGGCAGCTTAGAGAAGGAGATCTACATACTATAGCCTGAGGGGTTCGTTCGACTCAGTGACGAGAAGAAGGTGTGCAAGCTGAAGAGATCTCTTTACGGTTTGAAGCAGGCTCCGAGGATGTGGAATAAGAGGTTCGACATGTTCATGACTTCACACGGTTATAGCAGGAGCCAATACGATAATTACGTTTACTATAGATTTCTGGAAAACAGAGATATACTGATTCTGATGATCTACGTCGACGACGTGCTGATTGCTTGTAAATCAGCTCGGGAGATTCAATTACTGAAGCAGAAGTTGCATGTTGAGTTCGAAATGAAAGATCTTGGTCACGCACAGAAAACCTTGGGATGGAAATCAAGCGGGACAAAAAGCGAGTCATGCTTTGTGCACAACCCCATATTTGATGAGTGGACCCCATCAGACGCGCGAGTGAGGCAGTTTGGCTTGTACTCGCCCACAGTCTAAAAAGGGGCATTCACACAGCCCTGCGAGGGGTTGTTTGACCCTTCGGCGAGTACAATCTTCACCTAGCACTCGCCTAAGGGTCTCGCGCCTCAGTGCACACGCGATACTAGTTCTCGCCAAGCTAGGCGAGTGGCCGCCCAGCTAGGCATTCGCCCCCAGAGAGTTTCAAGGCAGCAAATGCGTAGTGCTCCCGGCATTCGCCCTTTCCGCCGAGTGGTGCTCTCGCAGATCATTCGTCCAATAAGGTCCAGAGGCAAAATTACTTAGACACCCTTATAGGGGGTGCAAATAGCCATTCAGAACAACAGAGATACGTTGTTGGCAGACCAATTTGGACTGTGTATAGCCATTTAGAACAATGGAGATTGGTTGTTGGCAGACCATTTTCAGAAATCTATAAATAGGCCCAAGGAGGCACCTCAAAAGGCATGTTTTCTTGTGCCCCAGTCTTCTAGTGCTTTCTGAGGCTATAAAGAGCTTGACTTTTGGCTAAAGAGGGGAAGCGCTCTAAGATCTTAATGGTGTGTGGTGAGACCTCCACGATGAGCCCTTGGATACGTTCCTTGTCTCATTTTCTTAGTCAGTTTGCTCGCAGGGGAGAAGTAAGTGTGCGATCACCCCTTTCCAATGGGTGAACTCCACAGAGACCGAGTTCTCGGTTTCAACATTTTGGTGTGGTGAGCATGGAAAGTGGTCAACACAGAAAATCTTCTGCAAGCTCGATGACTGGAGGAGAAGGGCAAGGTTTGGACAGAGCCGATGTGCCACCCGCTCCCCCTCTCGCCATGGTGGGGATGTTCGAGGAGTTCAGGCAGGAGGTACTCGGCCTCGTCAGATTCGCACTCAGTGCGCGTGTCGAGTGCTCGACATCAACAACCCATGTACTCGCGGTCCCGGCCCTTGGCGAGGACGCTCCCGACAGGCAAGCTGGGAAGGAGGTTGTAGAGGAAGCGAGGGAGCGGGACCTTCCCGGGCGAGTGTTATTCCCCGGTTCGGCGAGTGGAGGTGCCGGTATGACAAGCTTCCGCTTTTTACCGATAGATCCCGGCAACGGCTTCAAAGAGCTCCTGCAGGCCGCTGCGGTAGCCTCAGCATGCGCCAGCTCATATGAGGGTACGACGCTGTCATCGAATGGGGTATTAAGGGGAAGATCTCACACCCCTGTATGAACATTATAAGTAAGAAAATTTTCCAAAGTTGATGCCCCCTAAAATGGCGAATGTATTCCTTACCCTCCCCGATGAGAACTGGCAGAAGCGTGTCGACGTTCCTCCTCAGGAAGACGACGTCAAAATCCTTCCCAAGAAGAAATTTGTTAAGGTTGGACTTGTGGCCGCCGTGACTGGGGGGGGGGGGGCGATAGGTGGACTCTTCTTGTTGGACCGGCAAGAGGGGGAGGTTGCCGAAGTCTCCAGAGACAAAAATGAATTTCTTGACCCAGTTGTGGTTTTTGTTGGCGAGACCTTTCGCCTTAAGATTGTTGCCGGAGAAGAAGACAATCCTGTCGTTCTTGGCGTGAAAATTAAACAACTTGCGGAAGACCGGGAGGCTGAACTCCATTCGCTCCGACCGCATATAACAAGAGAATGCAACCAACAGGGCTATAGAGTTGGGATTCAGCTGTGCGGGAACTACCTCGAAGTAGCGGAAGGCCTGACGAATCTCAGGCCATAGCGGAAGGCAAAGTCCTACTTTAAAATGCTTGGTGGGGATGGCGAGTTCGACAGACGAGAAGTGGTTGATTGCTTCGCTATCCGATGGATGTCGTGCGGTGAAACCCGGCGTGATGTAAAGGTTGACTATGAAATGGTATTCTTTCGTGGACATGTTGCAGTTGAAGAAAGGGTGGTCGGCGAATGCCGCCGCACACTTGTTCCTTTCGTCCCCTTCTCTTGGCATCTCGCCTAGAAGAGTAACAAAGAGCAAAGCGCGAGTGCGAAAAGAACGAAAAGGGACGAGTAAGAGCTATTGAAGGCAACGATTAATGTGATAGGTGTACGCCCTATTTATAGAAAAAGCTTGGGAGGGAAATAACCCGAACATGAAAAAAGTGCGGATAGCACATTCTTTGATCTCCCCCCAGGTAAGGCCTTGGCCTTAGGCAAGATCCCGCACCGTCTCACTCGCACCGCGGTTTCAAGCAGGGGGAACAACATAAGTAAAAGCATTCGTAAGAACTGAATATATGTATATATGCAACAAAAGATGGGTAAAGAAAGCGATATCAAACAGTATACAACTGTAACGCATTGTCAGCAATCGGCATAAAAACCGACAATCATTATTATAGAATTTATAAAATAATAACAGGAGCGGGAGACGAGTGTCGGTAGGCCCGCTAGGGGGCAGTCTTCACTGTCCCCGACCTCCCCTTCCCGCTCCCGGCATGGCGCGTGCATAGTGAATAGAGCAAATCTTCCGGAGTTCTCACTGCACGAGATAGAGTTGATCTTCGACCAGCATAATGTGAAGGCTGGGATATTCTGTCTCGCCACCGACCTTTCCTGATAGATTAGCAACTAGTTGTGTATAGCTATTCTCTAGGCTAAGAAGCCGCTCCTCAACAGATTACTGATTTTCCCGCACCCGATTGGCAATCCCACGCAGCAGCAGCGATTGTTTCCAAAATATCTCGGCCACCTACCGCTTCATCCCAACAGCGTCCTCTGGAATACCTAGATAATCGACAATTGAATCTGGAGAAGGAAAGAGCGAGATCTCCTCCTCATAAATATCAACGTCGGTGGAAATCTTGCGAAAACCTGCGATAAAAGGTGTTACATATACTTAACTCTCACATCCTCCGCGAGAAAAGTAAGTCGTTACCTGATCTGGCACCCGCGTCCTTATCAGAAGGATGTCAAGAAGTGTCAGGCCGCCCCTCAAAGGGGGTTTCGAAGGATATATTTCTCTTCCCTAGGCCTGGTGGGAAGATCACTGGCTCAGCGAAAAGTTTGGGGGTAGCATCCGCCGGGGGAGGAGCAGCGGCGAGATCTGCAGGCATCCCGCAAATGGGGAATCTCGGCGCCAAATTTTTCATCCCCAAAGTTCCAAAAGTGGGTGTTGTAAAGTAAAGACAGTTAATCCATAGGATAAAAAGCTAACAGTTAGAAGAAGGGTTACATTTCTCCTGCGCAGGAACATCGAGCCGGAGAGGGGGGGTGATCTCGCGGGCCGCCTGGCCGTGCCCATTCCCCAGCAAGTTCGGTTTAGCACTCGCCTCTTTATCTTCCTTCTCTACCGGCGGGATCTGCAAATGGATACGATGAATCAGTATTTTATTACGGCAACAGAGCAAGATAAACAATGCTAAGCGAATGCAAATACCAGGGACGTCTTGGGTGGGGAAGGATTTTGAGAGGTCAATCCATCCTTGGCTAGGTCGCGTCAGACCACTTTAGCCTTTTTCATCCTCGGGGATGACCCGGGTGCTCTTCGAGAAAGTCAGGGGACGAGTGAGCCCATCAAGGTCTTATTCTTGTCTTGGACAGCACATAGGCGATCTAAAGCTTCCTTGGAAAGCGACATCGCGACTAAAGGCGAGGGACTAAGACAGTGACCATTTGCCTCTACCTGGATATTTATATGGTTGTGGAGGGCCCCACAGAAGATTCTCTTCCAGGTCAGCATCCATTCATCCAATATGTAAGGTTCGATGATTCTTTCTGAACTTTATTGAAGCTCGCAAAGAGCGGGGATTGTGTACAACCCTATATTCGATGAGTGGATCCCATCAGACGCTCGAGTGAGGCAGTTTGTCCTGTACTCGCCCAAGGTCTAAAGAGGGGCATTCGTGCAGCCCTACGCGGGGTGGTTTGACCCTTCAGCAAGTTCAATCTTCACCTAGCGCTCACATAAGGGTCTCGCGCCTCAGCGCGCACACGAGATCAGTTCTCGCCAAGCTGGGCGAGTGGCCGCCCAGCTAGGCATTCACCCCCAGAGAGTTTCACGCGAATGAGTTGTGCTCCCGGCATTCGCCCCATCCGCCGAGTGGTGCTCTCACATTTCATTCGTCCAGTAAGGTCCAAAGGCAAAGTTACCTGCACACCCTTGTAGGGGGTGTAAATAGCCATTCGGAACAGCGGAGTTACGTTGTTGGCAGACCAATTTGGACTGCATATAGCCATTTAGAACAACAGAGATTGGATGTTGACAGACCATCTTCAGAAATATATAAATAGACCCAAGGGGGTACCTCAGAAGGCATGCTTTCTTGTGCCCTGATCTTCTAGTGCTTTCTACGGTAGCCTTATGGCTAAGGAGGGGAAACGCTCTAAGATCTTCCGGGTGTGTGGTGGGACCTCCATGCTGAGCCCTTGGGTCTGTTCCTTGTCTCATTTCCTTAGTTGGTTGGCTCACGGGGGAGACGTAAGTGTGCTATCACCCCTTCCCCAAGGGTGAACTCCACAGAGACCGAGTTCTCGGTTTCAACACTTTGGCTTTATTAGACTGGTTATATAAAGAAGGTTCTGGAGAAGTTCAACATGATGGGGTCGAAAGCAGTTTCAACTCCTCTGGGATAGTAGTTCAGATTGTCTTCACAGCAGTGTCCAGACTCAGAAGAGGAATGCCAAAAGATGCTCAAGATGTCGTACACTAGTGCAGTGGGATGCTTGATGTACGCCATGATCTGTACGAGACCAGATATCGCTCTGGTTGTGAGCGTAGTCAGCAGATATATGGGGCATCTAGGACAACAACATTGGGAAGTAGTTAAGCGGATTCTGCGGTACTTGAAAGGAACGCCAGATGTTGGTCTAGTCTTCCAAATTAGCAAGGATGTTGGTGCTCTCGAGGGCTTCGTCGATTCTGACTATGTCGGCGACCTCGATATGAGAAGATCTACTTCTGGGTACATATTTCTTCTAGGTGGAGGTCTCATCAGTTGGAAAGCCACTCTTAAAGACATCGTTGCATTATCCATGACAGAGGTGGAGTACATTACTGCAGTAGAAGCAACAAAGGAAGCCATCTGGCTCAAAGGTCTCGCCAAAGAACTCAGGATTTCTCAGGAGGCGGTGAAGCTACACTGCGACAACCAGAGTGCAATTTGTCTGGCTAATGACCCGGTCTATCATACCAGGACAAAACATATTGATGTGTGCTACCACAAGTTGAGGGAGTTTGTTGGAGGTGGAGACATCAGTTACTGAAGGTACCTACCGAGGACAATGTTGCAGATATGCTAACCAAGCCCCTGTCAGGAGCCAAGTTCATGCACTGCCTTGACTTGGCTCATATTTGTGTATGCTGATCATGATGACCCCAAGGAGAGGGGGTAGTCTTTCAGATGGAAAAGATCCAAGTTGCAGGTGGAGTTCGTTGTATGAGGCGTCAAGGTGGAGATTGTTGGATTGTGACACCTAATCAATCCATGTGCCGCCTCCCATGATACCCGGACCACCATTAATGGCGTGATTACAGTTTTTGGGGAGGATCCTGGGCTGCCTTCTATGGCTCCCTCAATCTCAGCTCTTTGTCGTCCTTGAGTGGAGCCAATTTTGGAAACCCCCCTTGCCTCCATGCTATAAAAGGAGGAGATCTCTTTGGGTTTCATACACACAACGAGGGAGAAACAGTGGTATTCATTTCGTGCGGCATAAAAGAGGGAGCAGCAGCGGTATTAATTTCTGCGGCCAGGAGGAGCAGCGACGGTGGTCGGTCATCACACCGATAGGCAGAATAGGAGCCGGTGACATCAGAGACTTCTCTCCCAGCGGAGGAAGAAGCTCACAATCGGTTGACACCAGTCCATCGACGACGGAATCCTCAGGCGAGGTTCCTGGAGGCGGGCGACTCAGGAGGCGGTGGAAGATACAAGCGGATCTGCATTCAGAGATATCGCCCGGCGACATTGCTATCGCAAGCGATAGCTCCAGGCTTTGATCGGACAATTTCTTTTTGGCGCGTTTCTGATCTTTGTAATTTCAGTGTAAACTTTGTACTAAATTCTCTGGTGCTCTCCCTGTGGACGTAGGAGCTTCTCTCTGAACCACGTAAATTGATTGTGTCGTTTGTGTCTGCTTGGTTTCTCGTATTGCTTATTTTTGCGCTATTGTTATTGCTCGACTTAACTTCCGTTACGCTATCCACGGTGACAACGTAGTCGCAGATTAGATCCAATTTCATAATAAAGAAGATGAACAAGGAGGGTGTGCAGCTAGGATGTTCCGGATGGACAGAGGAGCCGGCTCGTCGTGGAAGATGATGAACAGGGAGGGCTTGCGACTGCTGAAATGGAGCAGGTTCTGCGGCTGGGTCTAAAGATGTCGTTCCCGTATGGACCGAGGAGCTGGCACGTCGGGGAAGAAGATGAACAAGGAGAACGGTGACTGCTGAAATGGAGCGGGTTCTGTGGTACTGTAGGATGAACAGTGCCAAAACCAATCCAAAACTGACCTAAAGAGGTGTTTTTTGGGTATAGAAGGATTTTTCAAAGAGCAAAACTCATGGGTTTTGGGCCAAATCCAATTGTACAACCCCGTATTAGCGGAGTGGGGGCCCCTAAGCAAGCGCAAGGTGTAATACAGAGAAGGGTCCGAGACAAGTGAGCCTAAAGTCTAAGGGGGAAAAGGGTCGGGTGCGGCGGGAGGCCGACACTCGCCCCGACCTTACTTCATTGGGCGGGTGCGGCGGTAGGTCGGCACCCGCCCTGACCCCATTTTCAAGGGGGAGAGTATGGCGAGAGGCCGACACTCGCCCCGACCTTACTTTAGGGGGCAGGTGCGGCGAGAGTCTGACACCCTCCCTGGCCCCATTTTCAAGGGGGCGAGTGCGGCGGAGGCCGGCATTCGCCCAAGCCTTACTTCAGGGGGTGGGTGTGGTGGGAGGCCGACACCCGCCTCGACCTCATTTTTAAGGGGGCGAGTGTGGCGGGAGGTCGACACTCACCCCGACCTTACTTAAGGAGGCAGATACGACGGGAGGCCGACACCTGCCCCGACCCCACTTTCAAGGGGGTGGGTGCGTCGGGAGGCTGACACCTGCCCCGACCCCTTGAGGGTCTCGCCCGGCTTGAGCAGCTCACCCAGCTTGATGGTCTAATATTTTACCCCTGGTGGGCTGCGAATAGCTATTCTAAATAGCGGAGTTTCGTTGTTGGCAGACCAGCCCAGGGTATTTTAGAAATTTTAGAGCAGCGGGATTGCGCTATTGGAAGGACATCCCAAAAAATCTATAAATACACCCGTGGGGTGCCTTGGAGAGGGATCCGTTTTCACCAATTTTCATCTTCTTCCTTCATCCTCCAAGGTACCTAGCTCAGCATTGGCTAGGGAGGGGGAGATCTTAAAGGTCTTCCTTGTGTGAGGTTGGACCTCCACGCTAGAGCCAATGGTCATTTTCCAAATTCAGGTCTCTCACCAAGGGATGGCATGAGAGAAGTAGGTGTAAGCTACACCCATAGGTCCGAACTCTAGGTGGAACCGAATTTTGATTTCAACATTTTGGTACGATGAGCATGGACCGCGGATCATACAAAAGTTCCTGAGCAGGTTCCATGACAGGAGATCATGGAGGTGGTGATGACTCCAATGAGCTTCCCAACTCGGTATCCTTTGTACGGAGGGAAGAGTTCATGACATCCATTCAAGACATCATGGATATACTGCGAAGTATTGCTCCTCGGGGTGACTGCTCAACTCCCACCCCCAGGAACCAGCTCTTAGCGGTCTCGGCGAGATGACTCTCAAGGGTCTAGGCGAGATAACCCCAGGAGGGGTAGAAGAAAGTGCATTAGGAAGACGGCCCGGGAAGGAAAGGATGAGAGAGGGGGTCGAGCGGGAGTTATTCCCCAGTCGGGCGAGTTCTAGCCTCCCAAGCGAGCAGGTAGCGCGAGTGGAGCATGCAAGACCACCAAGTATGGGGTCACCCTTCAGCGAGCTGATTGTCTCAGCTCTCATTCCCGAGGGGTTCAGAGAACCTGTTAGGACTTACTATACTTGGAAGGATGATCCCGTACAACACTTGCAGTGGTTCGAAGATATAGTCTCTATCTGGCCGATGGCAGATACATTCAAGTGTCGCCTCTTCGCGATCGCATTGAAAGGCAAAGCAGGAGATTTGTTCCATCAACTCCCAGCGAGATCGATATACGGGTTCGAAGACTTGAGCCGGAGCTTTCAGCTTTGCTTCTCCACTTCTAAAAAGAGGAGGAAGAGTCTCGAGTCCATCTTCCTAATAAGTCAGAGGGTGGAGGAGTCGTTGGCCCAATATGTGGACACATTCCAAGAAGAGATCCTGGACATCCAGGAAGTGCTAGGGTATGCCCTCGAGATGGCGTTTATAGTGGGGTTATGTGTAACATTCTGGTTTAGAGCTCAGAGGCCCACGACGTAACCGTGCAGCTTGTCTCGCCCTGGTGCCCCGCTACAGGACTGCAGTCCATGCCACCCAAACCCATCTCTGGGCTGTTTCTCAGCACAGCAGGTTTTTGCAAACGCGGGGATTCGAACCCACGCCGCCTTGATAAGGCACCTTCCACAGTCCTCATCACCAACTGAGCTGCAACTCAGTTGGTGATGAGGACTGTGGAAGGTGCCTTATCAAGGCGGCGTGGGTTCGAATCCCCGCATTTGCAAAAACCCGCTGTGCTGAGAAACAGCCCAGAGATGGGTTTGGGTAGCACGGGCTGCAGTCCTGTAGCGGGGCACCGGGGCGAGACAAGCTGCACGGTTACGTCATGGGCCTCTGAGCTCTAAACCGGGATGTTCCATAAAAGTTTTTTGTAACGACCCGGGAGGACCACGACATCGCCCGGCCCACCAGCATCCCAAGGTTGAGGGTTAGAGGCCCACTGCATAACAGTGCAGCATGCCCGCCCCAAGGTGCCATGGTGGTACATCTCAGCTGGTGATAACCACTGTTGGAAGAGTGTGTTATAAAGGTTGCGGGTTTGATCCCCAGTAACAACCTTCCGTGGTGAGAAGCAGTCACTGAGATGGGTTGGGGTGTATGGCCTGCAGGCCTTGTAGATTCCGGTTGTACAACCGCAATGCCTTGGGGCGGGCATGTTGCACTGTTATGTAGTGGGCCTCTGACCCTCAACCTTGGGCTGCTGGTGGGTCGGGCGATGTTGTGGTCCTCCCGGGTCGGTACATTACATGAGGGGTTCTTCAAGATGAGTCTGACCCGAAAGCCCCCTATCCTTCGAGGAGCTGATGAAAAGGGCGGTAAAAAAGATAGCAACTGAGGCGGACAACCCGGTGTTTGTCAAGAAGTTGACAAGGTTAACAGAGACAGAGTCAAAGGTGCAAGGTGGCTCCAGGCATCAGGAGGGAAGAATGATAGACGAGCAAAGAGCTTAGGGATTTCAGGGACCTTAGGAAGGTCTGAAGCCAGGTTGGAGGCAACAGGAGGGCCCGTTCAAGGTCCGGGAAGGGGTCTCGTCCAGGGTGAGGGAAACTTTCATGAATGCCAAGGGAGTTTTAACTTCTAGAGGGAAGCCCCTAGGCAGCTCTTACCCCCACCACAGCAAGCCATGGCGATAGGAAGAGGTGGAAGAGGTAACATGAGAGATCACCCAGCCCGTCGAAGAAGGGGAAGAAGAGTGTTGACATACTGTGACTTCCATCATGTAGAGGGTCATGCCACAGCTACCTGCCCCGAGTTCCTGGAAGTGAGAGAGGTGAGAGGCCCAGCCCAGCCGTAACACTTCCGTCTGTCACATAAAATATAATAGATGGTCCAGCCGGAGCCCCACGCCATATTCCACAGACAGACAGCGGGATTAATTACAAGTAATATCAAAAGACTACTCGCACCCTAACTCAGAGCATTCTAACGGAAGCTTTAAGGGTTATTTTAACTCATACCCATTTAAATGTCCACCATATATAAACCATCATTTATATATAATAGGAATGTGAAAGATATGGTACCTAAACACCTAGAGGGGGGGGGGGGTGAATAGGTGACCTAAACCTTTTTAAAACTTTGTTGGCAGCACAACAGTTATTTCACAGATTACTACAGCTAACAGCAATTACAGAAATCAAACAGTCAATCCACAGCACAGCACAACAGACACACTAATTTATAGTGGTTCCCCAATCTTTGGGTACATCCACTTTCCCCCTTCGCCTATCTAGCAGTGTACTAGATTCGGCCAAACTTCTCCACTATCTCAGAACCCAACAAGGTTCCTACACCTCAGGCCCAAAGCCTTACACTCAGCCACTCAGGCCTACACTCAGCCACCCAGGCCTACACTCAGCCACCCAGGCCTACACTCAGCCAATTAAGGCCTACACTCAGAGTTCTTCAACTCCTACACTCAGGCAACCGAGCCCTACCCTCAGCCTTTATAATATAGGCTTACAATTCTCTCAGATCCAATGGATCCTACAAGTTAAAATAGAAATACAATTGCTAACTCTACAACTCAGAAAATAAGAGAGGAGTTGAGAGTTTCTTGAAGAGTTCTTGGAAGAACTCAGTTAGATCCAAACTGACTTAGCTTCCTTCAAAGCTTCTTGAGTTAGAACTGAATTAGTCTGAATCTTCTGCAGTTGTTCCTTGACCTCTGCTTCTTGAGATCCAGATGTTTCTGAATCCTTCTTCTCAGCCTTAGTTCCAAAGACTGAATTCTTGATTGGAGCTCTCTCTCTCCAACTTCTTAGATCTGCAGTTGGACTGTCAGATCTTCTTGTGTTGATCCTCTGTGTATTACTTCTTGATTTAATCTGATCAACCACTTTGAATATTCTCACAAGTTGTAATAACAACAATCCTTCACACACTTTTTCTGTAAACAATGGGTGCCTATTTATAGGCTTCCTTCATGGTAACCGGCTGATCCGGTTCATAACAGACTTCTGATTTCTCTGACAGTTGCAGTAGACCGGCTGGATCGGCAGCTGTCATGTCAACCAGTCACTTCTTGAAATTCTCTAACTGTCAGATAGTGTCGAGACTTTCTGTTCTTAAGTGTCGACACTTATAGACTAAGTGTCGACACATGTTGTGTAAGTGTCGACACAAGTCTACAAGGTGTCGACACAATTCCTTGTATGTCTCGACACAGATTCTTCTGCATGTGTCGACACTGAAATTGAGTGTCGACACAAGTCTTGTTCTTCATTCTTTAACTGTATTCTTCTAAGTGTCGACACATGTTCTTTGTGTCGACACATCTTCATGTGTTGAAACTGTCAAGTGTCGACACTGCTTCTTGGTGTCGACACAAGTCTTCACTTTTGTTTCTTCAGCTGAGTGTCGACACATTCCTTTAGTGTCGACACTTGTACTTAGAATATTTTGTAACTTTTCTGTTCTTTGCTAAGTGTCGACACAGCTCCTTGTGTCGACACTTTCTTCAAGTGTAGAGTCTTCAACTAAGTGTCGACACATTGTGCTGAGTGTCGACACTTTCTTCAAGTGTTGACTCTCCTGGTTGTGTGTCGACACATTGTGCTGAGTGTCGACACTTTCTTCAAATACTGACTCTTCAGCATAGTGTCGACACATTGTGTTGAGTGTCGACACTTGTACTTAGATTCTGCAGACTTTTGCTGAGTGTCGACACATCTTCAAGTGTCGACACTTTCTGGTGTAGACTTAGCTCTTCTAGGTGTCGACACTTCTGCTAAGTGTCGACACTTCTTTTCTGCATACTTCTTCACTGAGTGTCGACACAGCTCCAAGTGTCGACACTTTCTGTCTGGTGTCGACTCTTCATCCCAGGTGTCGACACAATGACTCCAAGTGTCGACACTGCTTGTCTGGGTGTCGACACAAGCTTTCTCAAGTGTCGACACTTTCCCTCTGGGTGTCGACACATGGACTTAGAAACTTTTAGCTTCAGTCTAGTGAATACCTAACCTGCACAAGTAACTCAAACACACATCAAATACATTATGATGTATATCATTGAGTTAGGTGAGGCTTCTTCAAATCAGGTACATTTGACCAATGTACCCAACAATCTCCCCCTATTTGGAGAAGTCATAACCCTTAGTCAATGATATACATCACTCATAATTAAAAATTAGAGAATGATGTAAAGCAGATATATATCAACAGGGTATACTTAAACATGTAATAAAGCACACATGTATACTCATTCAGCATTACAAAACAACCAAGAATTAGACACATTCTACTGAATCAATCATGAAATATATTTATCAAAAACTGTCCAAACATTGTGTTCAATACATTGTCAATGATTTACAAAAATATTTAGATGTAACAAATTACAACATTCTTCAGTCTAATCTTAATCTAATTCTGCTCTGGTTCTTTTATAACTATGCCTTTCCCAGCTTGTATTTTGGCTTTTACAGCAGCAGTAGCAGCAGGCTCAGTATCAGCAACCTTCTTCCCTTTGGAGTCCTTCTTCTTAAGTTCTTCAGCCTTGATTTTCTGCCTTTCAAAATAATGATAGGGCTTAGGAAAGTACTTGCTAGGCTCCACAGCTGTAGGAGGTAGCTTTCCTAACTTAGCCTTCCTTCTATACTGGACAATGACTTCCTGCCTGATCTCATGCTTCCTCCATTCTGCTTCTGAGAACCATTTATTCCTTTCATGAGCATTGTCCTTGGCTGCTTTCCAGGCTGTGAGAATGATGTTCCTAGAAGTAGGGCTCCACTGTTCAAAATCTGGTTTTTGCTCAGCAAGTTCCCTGAACTTCTTCTTTGACAGCCTTGTCTCTTCCTCTTTGTCCAAAGACTCTTGCATAGCAGCTGTAATAGGTTGAACAACCTTTTCCAGAATAATAGTTGGCTTTCCAGCAGTTGGGCTATACATTGTGCTTACTTCAGCATGAACCATATCAAAATCTGGAGGTGGATAGATCATCTGAGCTACTTCCTGTTGCTCTCCTCCAAGATATGCACTTTGAATACCAGATTCAGCTACATTGTCATCATCACACATGGGAGGATAGCCCAGTGTAGCTCTGATGGAATTAGAAATCCATTTGGCATGGTCAGAGCTAGCTTTGACTAACACCCTCTCCCCCTTTATGACTTCTTGTGCTACATGATCTCTCACATCATCTTTTTGGAACCTGATTTGGCTGTCCAAATACCTTATGCCATCCTTAAAGAAAGGTCTAAGCTTGGTAAGCTGTTCAGAAATGACCTTCTGGGAATCCTTGATTGCAGTCTTGACAGCAGCAAGTTCTTCTTGAAAAGCTTTATCAAATTCAGCCTTGGCAGCATCAGTAGAAGTAGATGGTTCAGCAGACTTATTCTTTAATTCAGTCACTATAGCATTGTGGGAGGCAGTCAAATTATCATTCATCCTCAATTGATTCTCCAGCACATAACCTTGCTTCAGTGCTATATCATCTACTTGAGACTTTATTTTCTCTTGGTGGGATGCCAGATAAACCACTGCATTAGCACCCTTTGTAAAACAGTCAGTCATCTCCTTTTTATTAAGGTTCATTTCAAACCTTATTGACTTGATTTCCTGTGCCAGATCAGATTGTAGGGCCTTGTGCCCTTCATCAACATAAGTTTCTATAGCCTTCCTTTGTTTATCCAGCTTGATTTGTAGTGCAATTAGTAGAGCACTATAATCAGTTGAAGGAGCTTGTTGGACTAGAGAGTGTTGAGCAACAGTTTGTAGAGCCTTCTTGTAGCTCTGACTCCTTCTTTTGAAAACAAAGAATTGCTTCTTCTTAGCTTGCTCAGTTTCATCATCCTCAGACTCTGATGTACTTGCTATATTCACCCTATCCTTAGGGCTTGATGGTTTTTCAGCTTGCACATCTTGTGCCTTCTCAGTGTTTAGCCTTATAGGCTCTTCCTGAACATCCAAGTTCTCCCCCTCAACAGCAGCACCCTTCTCTGCATCAGCAGCAGTCTTGTTCATGTCAAAATCCTCTTGATCTAAATTAAGAAATAGATCTTCCATTGTGTATTCAGCTGGAGACTGTGCAGGAGAAGTACTGGGTTCATCAACTACTTTATCAGGAACAACTTCTTGTACTACTGATGTGTCTTGGAGAATAACATCTGGTAGTTGATTTGTTTGCTGAGTTTGCCGATGGACATCAGACAAATCAGAATCTATTATAGAAAAATCTAAAGTATTGAGGTCAGAAAGTACCTCTTGGATAATTATTGTAGCTTGCTCACTTTCCAGTGTAGATGGTTCTTCTACACTTGGAAGCTCCCCCTGGCTTAGATCCCTAGGGATGGGACTAGTGTGAGGCAGCTCCCCCTGAGTCTCAGCCACATCTTTAGCAGCAGGGGTCTTTTCTACTATCTCCTCCTCTTGATCATCAGGTGTGAACACCACCTGTTCTTCACTTCCAGAACTGCTTGAGGACACTTGGGCCACAACAGCAGTTTTTCTCTTCTTCCTTGGAGGGGAATCCTTCTTAGAAGCTTGTTTCTCAGGGGTGGTCAATTCCTTTGACAGCACCCTTTCCCACCTGGAGAAGATCCTCATGTCCATCCTTCTCATGTGGTTGATTTTGCTACCTGCAGCAGAGCTCATTACCTCTGGTATTGTACCAGCCAGGTAGAGACTAAGTATCCTGCCCAGATTGGGCTTCTTCAGACTTTCCTTTACTTTCTCATATACAACCATAGACCAGTCTGTTTTGAGATTGAAGATGATTCTAGTCATAACACTGAACATGGAGGCTGACACCCTGTCATGCCCTCTAGGTTTACTGAGGATAACTTTACCCACAACTTCTGACAGAAACTTTCCTTGGGTATTCATTCCTCTCCTGTTGAATACTGATCCTATCTTCAGCTTAGGATCTAGACCACACCAGGTAAGTGCTTCTTTGGTCTTAGATGTTGTTACTTCCTCTTCTTCCTGGACTTTAGGTAGCTGAAGTACCTTTCTCAGAGACTTGGGTGAAATCTTGACCTTGGTGCCATGCACCCTTGATTTGATTCTGTAGCCTGAGTCATCTACAGATGCTCCAGTAAGAAATTCTATAACTTCCTTCTTCCATATCTTGGTTGGTTCTGAAACTAAGAACTCCAATCCTGAATCGGTGACTAGGGTTATCACCGATTTGATTTCTTGATCACCGTCGTCGAATGCACCACGCACCAGTTCATAGCCTTCGTTAACGTTCTCTTCGAGCTTGGGAGCCATTAGGGTTTGGAGAATTAGTCTTTAGAGAAGAGAAATGTCGACACAAGAGTTTTGGTCTCGAAACTTTGAAAGCGTGTCGACAAACAAAGACAGAACCCTATTTATACCTTTGATTTTTGAAGACGAACAGGCGGGATAGCGAGCTAAACATGTGTCGACACTGTCAATAAGTGTCGACACTGACTTATAATGTCTCGACACTCATGTGTCGACACAAGTTTAGTCAACAGATTTTATGTGTCGACACTTGGTTAAGTGTCGACACCACACTACTCGACATGTAGTCGAGACTTTACTTAGAAAATTCTGAGTAAAACTTAAGTGTCGACACCTTATTGGATGTGTCGACACCTACTCGACATGTGTCGACACTAACATTCTGAAGTGTCGACACCAACTTCCTAGATGTGTCGACACCATTTTCCTGAAGTGTCGACACTTACTATTCTGTGTCGACATAGACTTGTCTATGTGTCGACACCTTTTTACTTAGCCAATTTTTAGTTCTGTAAACTTAGTCTAAGTTTATCATTCCTAGTTCAATTTTGAACCTATTGAACTTAGCTTCTTCTAAGGGCTTAGTGAACATATCAGCTATCTGATTATCAGTTCTAACATATTCAAGTGCAATATCATTTCTTTCTACATGCTCCCTAAGAAAGTGATATTTAATCTCAATATGTTTAGTTCTACTATGTGATACAGGATTGTTAGCTATTGAAATAGCACTAGTAGAATCACAGTAAAGTGGAGTTCTACTTACCTGAAATCCATAGTCTTCTAGCTGATGTTGAATCCACAGAAGTTGAGCACAGCAACTTCCTGCAGCTACATATTCTGACTCAGCTGTGGAAATAGCCACACTGGTTTGCTTCTTACTGCTCCATGAAATGAGTCTTCCACCTAGGAATTGACAGGATCCAGTAGTGCTCTTTCTATCTTCTTTGCATCCTGCAAAGTCTGCATCTGAATAGCCTGTTAGATCAAAATCTCCATTCCTAGGGTACCAGAGGCCTAGATAAGGTGTGCCCTTTAGATATCTCAAGATTCTCTTGACTGCAGTCAAGTGAGACTCTTTAGGGCAGGCTTGATACCTGGCACAAACACATGTAGCATACATAATGTCAGGCCTACTTGCAGTCAAGTATAGTAGGGAGCCAACTATCCCTCTATACAAGGTTTCATCTACAGGTTTCCCTGCATCATCCTTGCTTAGAGACATACTTGACCCCATAGGAGTCTTCATGGTACTGGATGAATCCATACCATACTTCCTTATGAGTTCTAGGGTGAACTTGGACTGACATATGGATAGACCACTTCCAGTCTGTTTAACTTGGAGACCCAAGAAAAACTTCAGTTCTCCCATACTACTCATCTCAAATTGACTTTGCATAAGCTTTGCAAACTTTTTGCAAAGGCTACTTTCAGTAGACCCAAATATAATGTCATCTACATATATTTGGACAAGTATGACTTTGCCTCTAGATTCCCTAAGGAATAGAGTCTTATCTATTTTCCCCCTTGAGAACTTGTTCTCAATGAGGAAACTAGATAGGGTTTCATACCAAGCTCTAGGTGCTTGTTTTAACCCATATAATGCTTTCCTAAGTCTATAGACATAATGAGGTAGAGTTGGATCAACAAAACCTGCAGGCTGCTCCACATAGACTTCTTCTTTCAAATTACCATTTAGGAATGCTGACTTGACATCCATTTGGTATACTTTGAATCCCTGATAGGTTGCATAGGCCAAGAACATCCTTATGGCTTCCAGTCTGGCTACTGGAGCAAAGGTTTGATCAAAATCAATACCTTCTTCTTGCCTATATCCTTTTGCAACCAGTCTTGCTTTATTCTTAATGATGACTCCTTGTTCATCTAACTTATTCCTGTAGATACACTTTGTTCTTATCACATTGTGATCTTTAGGTTTAGGAACCAGGTCCCAAACCTTGCACCTTTTGAACTGATTAAGCTCTTCCTGCATTGCTTCAGTCCACTGTGGATCTTGTATAGCTTCTTCAAATTTCTTTGGTTCTATTTGAGACAGAAAACTTGAATATACTACAGCATTCTGATTTCTGCTCCTTGTCTGAACACCTTGTCTTGGATCTCCAATTATCAGCTCTACTGGATGATCTCTTAGATGCCTGTTGGCTGGAGGCATCCTTACTTCTGGTTGTACTTCTACAGCATCTTCATCATGCTGAGTTCCTTGTACTTCTTCAGCTCCTGGTACATGTAGTTCTCCCCCTGGACATAAGCCATCTTCTTCTACTTGCTGTCTTGCAGCAGGTACATCTTCTATGACTTAGCTTGTCCATCTTCTTAGTAAGACCTGTGGGGCTGCATACATTGCTAGACAACTCATTGTTAATTAGTTGTGTCTCATCAAAAACTACATGCACAGACTCCTCTACAACTTGTGTAGTCAAGTTGTAGACTCTATAAGCCTTACTATTATTGCTGTACCCAACAAACACTCCCTCTTGGGACTTGGCAGCAAACTTAGTTAGGTAAGACTTTCCATTGTTAAGTATGAAGCATTTGCAACCAAAAATCCTGAAATAGGATAGATTTGGTTTCCTGCCTTTCACAACTTCATAGGGGGTCTTGTTTAACCTTTTAGTGATGGTAGCCCTATTTATCACATGGCATGCAGTGTTAACTGCTTCAGCCCAGAAATACTCTGGCAGTGATGAATCACTTAATAGGGTTCTACCAGCCTCTATCAAGGTCCTATTTTTCCTTTCAGCAATGCCATTTTGCTGAGGTGTTCTAGGTGAAGAGAATTCTTGAAATATCCCATAGTCTTCACACAGCTTTGTCATGCTTTCAGACTGAAACTCAGTACCATGGTCACTTCTAATTTTGACCACTGTACAGTTCAATTCATTCTGAATTTGCTTAACAAAACTATAGAAGACACTAGGTGTTTCAGATTTCTGCTTTAAGAAGAACACCCAGGAAAACCTTGAGTAGTCATCAACAACTACAAAGGTATAGACCTTCCTACCTAAGCTGTGAACTGGCATTGGACCAAATAGATCCATATGCAAGAGGTATAAACACCTCACAGCATCTTTGTTGTCTAAGCTTCTAAAGGTGGATTTAGTCTGCTTGCCCTTTTGACAAGCTGAGCAAATGCCATCTTTGACACACTTAACTTGAGGACCATTCCTCACTAACTCTTTGCTAAAGAGTTTGCTAATAGTCTTGTAGTTAAGATGAGCTAGCCTCTTGTGCCACTTGACACAATGAGAGATTGTCTCATCAGCTACAAGACAGACAGGAGAACCATTGTTCTCAATCATAATGTCTAAACAATAGACATTTCTCTTTCTATATCCTGTCAAAATGATCTCTTGATCACTTGACCTCTTGATATGACAACCATTTTTAACAAATGAGATGTCATACCCTACATCACTTAACTGACTTATACTAATGAGGTTGTGTTTCAACCCTTTAACATAAGCCACTTGAGTAATGGTAACAAGGTTTGAAGAGATGTTACCAAACCCTTTGATGATTCCTTTTTCAGAACCACCAAAGGTCACTTTAGGACCATTTTTGATTGGAATGTAGTCCTTCAGTAGTCCCCTTGTTCCAGTCATGTGTCTGGAACATCCACTATCCAAGTACCATGTTGGGGTATGGCCACTTGGATTCACCTGCAAAACAAATTAATGAACCTTAGAACCCAAAGTAAACTTGGGTCCTTGGTGATTGTTAGTTTGCAATTTGACATAGCTACCTGCTGGCTTTCCACCAGGTAACTTGCTACTCAACTTGGCACTTGGCATTGTGCCAACAATCCAAGGCAAAGTGGCCAACCTTGCCACAACACCAGCATTCAAACTTGTTGTACCTTTGCTTAGGTACAACCTTTGCTGTCTTGACTACAGCAGGCTTGTTGAATGTTGGGGCTTTGCCCTTGGACTTGGACTGATCCTGAACAGTCCTAGCTGGTTTAATAAAACCCAATCCAGCCTTTCCTTTATGATGAACAAATTCATCAATCAAGGGTAGCACTGATTTAGGTTTTGAAAACCTAGCAACTAGCTCTCTTTCCTTCTGAAGATTGATCTCCAGTAACTTAATTTGATCATTTTTATAAGTGATAGTTCCCATCTGAATCACAGTAATGTGTTTCAGCCTGGCTACCTCATTGAGCTTTTGATCAAATTCCTTCTCAAAGTCTGTTGCAGCTGCCTTTAGATCAGCAATTTCCTTTGCCTGACTTTTGGCAAGGGACTTGCTTTTCTTATAGGCTTGCAACAGTACTTTATATTCATCTAAGAGCTGATGAATATCTCCCTCAGATTCAGAAACACTTTCCATCACTTGATGAAGATGAATCTGACTCTGAACTAGAACTGAAATCTGAACTTTGAGTTGGACTTTGTACCTGACTAGGTCCTGGCTGCTCCAGGATTTTGGTACTTTCAGTCAATGCCATCAGTCCTTGGCACTGACACTCTTCTTGTTCATAGATTGATTCCATGATCTGCATAAACTCCTCTTCTTCTTCAGCAAATAGCCCTATGTAGGCTTCAGCATCTGTCTCAGTGTCTGAAGAAGAAATGTCTGAAAGAGTCTTCTCATTCTTTGCAACAAAGGACTTCTCCTTCTTTCCTTTGAAGTGAGTCTTCTTTTTGTCACTGGATTCTTTTCTTCTCTCAGGACAATCTGCAATAACATGACCCTGTCTATTGCAGCAGTAACACACTATCTTAGACCCAGTTGCCTTGCTAGTCTTTGTCTTTTTCTTGTCCTTCTTTGAAGGCTTCTTTTCCTGATACTGAACTTCTTTCCCTTTGGAAAATGAAGGTCTGGACCTCCACTGTTTCTTCTTCAGGAATTTCTGAAAATGTCTGGTGAATGCAGCAAAGTCTTCATCACTTTCACTGCTTGTAGACTTTGTGCTAACAGACTCATCTGATTCAGATTCAACTACCTCTGGAGGAGGAGTTGATGACTTAGTCCTGCCCTTTCTAGGTACTTCTGACTTGAAGGCAACAGTCCTTTCCCTGTGCTCAGTCCTTGTTGATTTTTCCTCCTCTTTTCTCACTGACAGCTGCATCTCATAAGACAACAACTTGCCAAACAGTGTGGGAGGAGGAATTTCTCCCAACTTTGCCATTTCTCTGATTGCACAGATCTTAGTGTCCCAATCTTTGGTTAGGGACCTTAAGAATTTATCATTCAATTCATAGTTTGTGAACTCTCTTCCATAGGACATGAGTTCATTAACAATTCTATAAAACTTTTTGTAGCATTCAGTGATGCTATCTCCTCTTCCTTGCCTAAAGCTCTCATACTCTTGATTAAGCAAGGACTTTCTATCTTGCCTAACTTCTTCAGAACCTTCCATATAGACAATGAGGGTATCCCACATTTCTTTTGCTGTTTTACAATGAATTAGGTTCTGAAAAGTTGCATCATCAATGACACTTACTATTATGTTTTGTGCCCTTTTGTCCATAGTGGCTAGGACAATTTCATCCTTGGTCATCTCAGAGAAATCCTTTGGAGTCCTCTGATTTGCATCCAATACTGAGATCTTCATGGGCACATAGGGCCCCTCTTTGACTGTGATGTAGATCCTAGGGTCAGAGGCTTCCATGAGCAGCCTTACCCTTTCTTTCCAGATTCCAAAAATCTCTTTTCTGCATATGGGCAGTTTCATTGAACCCAATTCCTTGTGATTCTCTGAAGAACCCATGTTTCTTGATTTTCTTGAAACTGTGTTCTGACTTATCCTAAATCTGCCAAACTGGATCTCCTCAGACAGTTAGTCCTTTTTGAGGAACCTGGCTCTGATACCACTTGAAAGATATGGTACCTAAACACCTAGAGGGGGGGTGAATAGGTGACCTAAACCTTTTTAAAACTTTGTTGGCAGCACAACAGTTATTTCACAGATTACTACAGCTAACAGTAATTACAGAAATCAAACAGTCAATCCACAGCACAGCACATCAGACACACTAATTTATAGTGGTTCCCCAATCTTTGGGTACATCCACTTTCCCCCTTCGCCTATCTAGCAGTGTACTAGATTCGGCCAAACTTCTCCACTATCTCAGAACCCAACAAGGTTCCTACACCTCAGGCCCAAAGCCTTACACTCAGCCACTCAGGCCTACACTCAGCCACCCAGGCCTACACTCAGCCACCCAGGCCTACACTCAGCCAATTAAGGCCTACACTCAGAGTTCTTCAACTCCTACACTCAGGCAACCAAGCCCTACCCTCAGCCTTTATAATATAGGCTTACAATTCTCTCAGATCCAATGGATCCTACAAGTTAAAATAGAAATACAATTGCTAACTCTACAACTCAGAAAATAAGAGAGGAGTTGAGAGTTTCTTGAAGAGTTCTTGGAAGAACTCAGTTAGATCCAAACTGACTTAGCTTCCTTCAAAGCTTCTTGAGTTAGAACTGAATTAGTCTGAATCTTCTGCAGTTGTTCCTTGACCTCTGCTTCTTGAGATCCAGATGTTTCTGAATCCTTCTTCTCAGCCTTAGTTCCAAAGACTGAATTCTTGATTGGAGCTCTCTCTCTCCAACTTCTTAGATCTGCAGTTGGACTGTCAGATCTTCTTGTGTTGATCCTCTGTGTATTACTTCTTGATTTAATCTGATCAACCACTTTGAATATTCTCACAAGTTGTAATAACAACAATCCTTCACACACTTTTTCTGTAAACAATGGGTGCCTATTTATAGGCTTCCTTCATGGTAACCGGCTGATCCGGTTCATAACAGACTTCTGATTTCTCTGACAGTTGCAGTAGACCGGCTGGATCGGCAGCTGTCATGTCAACCAGTCACTTCTTGAAATTCTCTAACTGTCAGATAGTGTCGAGACTTTCTGTTCATAAGTGTCGATACTTATAGACTAAGTGTCGACACATGTTGTGTAAGTGTCGACACAAGTCTACAAGGTGTCGACACAATTCCTTGTATGTCTCGACACAGATTCTTCTGCATGTGTCGACACTGAAATTGAGTGTCGACACAAGTCTTGTTCTTCATTCTTTAAATGTATTCTTCTAAGTGTCGACACATGTTCTTTGTGTCGACACATCTTCATGTGTTGAAACTGTCAAGTGTCGACACTGCTTCTTGGTGTCGACACAAGTCTTCACTTTTGTTTCTTCAGCTGAGTGTCGACACATTCCTTTAGTGTCGACACTTGTACTTAGAATATTTTGTAACTTTTCTGTTCTTTGCTAAGTGTCGACACAGCTCCTTGTGTCGACACTTTCTTCAAGTGTAGAGTCTTCAACTAAGTGTCGACACATTGTGCTGAGTGTCGACACTTTCTTCAAGTGTTGACTCTCCTGGTTGTGTGTCGACACATTGTGCTGAGTGTCGACACTTTCTTCAAATACTGACTCTTCAGCATAGTGTCGACACATTGTGTTAAGTGTCGACACTTGTACTTAGATTCTGCAGACTTTTGCTGAGTGTCGACACATCTTCAAGTGTCGACACTTTCTGGTGTAGACTTAGCTCTTCTAGGTGTCGACACTTCTGCTAAGTGTCGACACTTCTTTTCTGCATACTTCTTCACTGAGTGTCGACACAGCTCCAAGTGTCGACACTTTCTGTCTGGTGTCGACTCTTCATCCCAGGTGTCGACACAATGACTCCAAGTGTCGACACTGCTTGTCTGGGTGTCGACACAAGCTTTCTCAAGTGTCGACACTTTCCCTCTGGGTGTCGACACATGGACTTAGAAACTTTTAGCTTCAGTCTAGTGAATACCTAACCTGCACAAGTAACTCAAACACACATCAAATACATTATGATGTATATCATTGAGTTAGGTGAGGCTTCTTCAAATCAGGTACATTTGACCAATGTACCCAACAGAATGTCAAGTAGAGATAAACTAAAGTTATGGCCTTAAGGACTTACAGTTACATTTCAGAAGTGTGGATTACAAATATCGGCACACAAGCCGGCCACACATGAAAACAGTAAATTTTCTTCATTTGGCCTTCGAGGGCCAGCATAGCAGCAGCAAGTACTTCAGCCCCCTATTTCCTGCTCGGCTCTCCAGCACCTGCACAAGGACAGTCCACCGTGATGGTGGCAAATAAGGTAACAGTCAGCATTCAGCCGACCAATTTATAACGACCCTACCCTTTTCCCAGGCAATGATATTCCTTTACTGCATGCATAGTATTTTCACAAGCAGATATATCACAAAAGCATGAATTTATACACAGTTCAATATATCATAAACGAATGCCTCAACGGCCAAATGTTTCGTGCACTCATGACACATTGTCGGTGTGCCGAAGTTTCAGGCCTCGCCACCATTCTTAGTCCCAGAATGGCAATACTTGAGCATTTCCAGTCTCCACGACCCCCGACCTGAGACTTTAGTCTTTTTGGCGTATAGCCTCAAACTCTCGTTATGTGATCCTAACGAAGCCAATAACTTAGGCACTCAAGTTAGACAACCATAACGCGGATACAGTTCAGCCTTTGTCCGTTACTCAAATCTTCAAATCTAAGGCTAGTCTTACGTGGGTCGGCATCCCCATGTCCGTTCAGCTCGCTGGTCTTTAGGTACTCGCAACTCACACAATAGCCTCACAGTCTCCCAGAGACAGGCTTTATCATCAAAAGGGTATCTGACCGCTATTGTCAGCGATACTCATTGTCGCCCAATGTTAACCACAGAACTCACTTTCTGTACCAGACCCAGCCAAAACCCTACAGTAACCTGCAGTGACAAAAACACTGGACTTTCACAACACCAATAGCTCACTAAGAGCTATCGCTGATGACGATACTCACTGTCACCCGACGACATCCAACAGTCATCCAAACTGTGATATTCCATGGGTATTTTCCAGGAGTGCAGCTCCAGTACTTCCTGCTACTTCCAGTTCACAGGTACAACCCCGTAGACTACGTAAACTACTCATTTATTCTCGGAGTCTTCTCCGGTATGCAAAATAAACATCACCAATCAATACCAACCTGTACAGATGAGCTTCACACAGTATGCCTATTCCGTACTACATATTTATGGATCTATATGCAAGACTCACTGTGGATTTCATGAATCGCCCCAAAGGAATTCCCTGGATTCTCACCTTTTGGTGGGGGATTCCATGCATATGCCAAAAGAAAGGACTTCACTTGTCCAAGAAGGAAGATCGTTACCCTTGTAGTCTTCCTCGGAGCCATGACCTTGACCTTTGATCCGGATAGAATTGATTGTCACAACTTCCTTTTCACGGATCTAACGTCGACTCGTGATTCCAATCACAAGCACGCCTTGGACCGAATCTCCTCTTGATCTCCTTGACTTTTCCTTCTCTTCCCTCTCCTTGAAGAAGGCAAGAGTGTGTGATCACCTTCTCAATGAAGGACATGCCAGATCATGAGGATCCGTTCTACGATGTGCTGGTCATTGAGGCAGTTATCGAAGGCTACACCGCCTCCCAGATCTTGGTTGACAACGGGAGCTCCGTCAATGTCATTTTCAAGAAGGCGTTTGACGAGATGAAGGTGAAACCAAGGAGGGTGTTGGCCTCGGACGGACCCCTGTTCGGATTTTCAGGTGAAAGGAAGGAGGTAGAAGGTGGAGTTAGACTCCATGTGAAGTTGGGGGGACCTCAAGGAACTGCCAGTTCGTCATTGTTGACACTCCGAGCAGTTACAACACCATCTTCGTAAGACCCCTCATCAGCCCCTTCCGTTGTGTGTCATCATCATTTCACTAGTGCCTCAAGTTTAACACTGGAGGGATCCAAGTCAGGATCAGGGGAGACCACAGGATGGCAAGGCAGTGCTACGTCATGGCTGTCAACACCATCTCCTGGCTAGCCAGAGCAGAGGAGATGGAGAAGATCATGGAGAGCTTGAGCATGATAAAGGTATCAGAGGAGGAGGCGAATGACTACCATCATACCCAAGCAGCCTGAAGAAACCTTGCTATGGTGAAGTCTTTTCCCTCTTATGTTTTTTGTAATGAGCTCTACCCCTGACCAGCTGAGTCAGGAGGTAATGTATCCAAAAACATTTCTCTGTTTGAGGATGTTGAATTTAGTATGGTTCGAATGACGTGCCTAATCTCACCCAGAGAGGATCTCCTGATCTAGGCTTCCACTAGCTGGATGGGTCGAACATGCCTCGGTAGTAAGTTCTCGTCCCGAGAGGATCTCCTCATCCAGACTCCCACTAGCTGGATGAGTCGAATGTGCCTTGGTGGAGAGAAGGTTCCATCCCTGAGAAAATCTCCTCGCATAGGCTCTCACAAGCTGGATGAGTCGAATGTACCTCAGTGGAGAGAAGGTTTCAACCCCGAGAGGATGTCCTCACCTAGGCTCTCACTAGCTGGATTGGTCGAATGTGCCTCGGTGGAGAGAAGGAACCGACCCCCGAGAGGATCTCCTCACCCATGCTCTCATTAGCTGGATGGGTCGAATGTGCCTTGGTGGAGAGAAGGTTCCAACCCCGAGAGTATCTCCTCATCCAGGCTCCCACTAACTGGATGGGTCAAATGTCCCTCGGTAGTAAGTTCTCATCCCGAGAGGATCTCCTCATCCAAGCTCTCATTAGCTGGGTGGGTCAAATGTGCCTCGGTGGAGAGAAGGAACTGACCCCGAGAGGATCTCCTCACCTAGGCTCTCACTAGCTGGATGTGTCGAATGTGCTTCAGTGGAGAGAAGGTTCCAACCCCGAGAGGATCTCCTCACTCATGCTCTCACTAGCTGGATGGGTCGAATGTGTAACACCCCAAAAAGGAGTTGTGGTCATATGGGGCTACCGCGCAGCGATAGTCTTATCGCGGGCGGTAGCTCAGTGATTTAAAAGACATAGCGCTCGGGTTGGGTACCGTGAATCTAGCGCACCGCGGTAGCCACTCAATGGTTCGACCACTCAACGCTTTTGACCACTCAATGAAAGAGGGTACCACGAAGCTAACATGTTGTGGTAGCCACTCAACGCTTTCGAGCACTCAACACTGTCGAACAATCGTCGAGCGCGCTAACGCCATGTAGTAGGATTTACCGCGCCGCGCTACTCGCTCGACGAACATCAAACAGTTTACCGCCAAGCGCTAAAGTATTATTGCGAGGCGCTAGTTCTGATAGCGGCGCCGACTGGGCAAAGCGGTTACCACCTATGTTACCGCGCGGCAATAGCTTTTGTATAAGGATGGACTTGAGATTCTATTCTCATCTTCTCATATCCTTTCTTTGCTAGAGAGGGAAGAGGAGACACATCCAGGAGCTTGGATGTAGATTGATCCAAGGTTTTCTTGTGATTGGAATCGCAAGACAACGCTAGATCCGCGAAGAGGAAGTGGTGGCAATTAATTCCATCCGGACCATAGATCACGGTCATGGCTCCGAAGAGATCTTCAAGGGTAACGATTTCCTCCCGGACAAATGAAGTACTCAATATGCATATGCATGGATCCTCTCACCAAAAAGGTGGAATGGGTAGATTCCAATGGGTAGATCGGTTTGATCCCCATATATTCTTGCATTTAGATCCAGAAATGTAGAGTACATAATAGACATGTTGTGTGAAGCCCATCTGGACAAGTTGGTCTGGATTGGTGATGTTTAATTTGCGTGGCAGAGAAGACTCCGTGGATATCCGTGTGAAGTACGTATGAATTGTGGGGTCAAGGGGTGTGCAGGATGTTGCACCAAAGTACTGGAAGAATGTCCAAGAAAGTACCCAGGAACGATCACAATTGTGTGAATTGTTGATGTCGCCAGGCAGTAGTGAGTGTCACTAGGCGATAACTCCTTGGGAGCTAGTGTTATGAGGCATGTCTTTAAGAGACCCGGGGGCCGTTGGATGTAGGTTGTGTGCTTAAGTTGCCTGGCTTGTGGTGGGTGTCAACTCAAAATGAACAAAGCCGTGTGGCTTGTGATGAGTTGAGTCGTGAAGGCCAACCTCTGTGCCATCAAGTTAAGTACCTCTGAACGACTGGGTCATCAAGTTAAGTACCTCTGAATGGGCAGTTGGTCGTCAAGTTAAGTACCTCTGAACGACGTAGTCGTCATGTTAAGTACCTTTGAACGACAAAGTTATCTTCAAGTTAAGTACCTCTGAACGACATAGTCGTCAAGTTAAGTACCTCTGAACGATAAAATTACCGTTAAGTCATGTACCTCTGAACGGTGGTGTTACACGGGGGAGTCCGGCACACCAAAAATGTGCCCTGAGTGCACGAGGCGGGTGGTCGTTGGGCCAACGTCTGTGGTAAATGATGCTAAAACGCACTTTGTGTTGCCATATATATGTTATGCCTTGTTTGTAGGGATGGAGCAATGCTACCCCAAGTAAGGAGTGAGATCGTTATAAATGGGTCAGCAAAATACTGACCGTCACTTTGTTTACCAAGTTTTGGTGGGCCCTTTTGTGCAGATGCTGGAGAGCCAAGTGAGAAGTAGCGGGCTTAAGCCCATGTGCTGCAATTGGCTGACCCTTGAATGCACAAAGGCGAACTTTACTATTTCATGTGTGGTCGGTCTGCGTGCAGATGTATGAAGTCACTTATTAACGAAAACAGTTGTAATAAGGCTACGGCCAAAACATGTGATGTAATATATTAATATGTCATTCCTTTTGTGTAGTGTACATCCTATTATGTATGAGTTTTTAACTTAAAATGTTTTTGCTAGAATGCTTTGTGGTAGGACGCATTTCTACTTGAACCCGAGTTTGGCTTACTATATGTAATCTCCTTGTCTGTCCGTGGTATATGACGTCGGGCCCCAGCCAGACCTTCTGTCATATGATATGTGACAGATGAGGGCGTTATAGAATGTGCCTCGGGGGTAGAGTCCCGAGACAAATCCTCCCCTGAGGGAATCTCGCCACCCAGGCTCCCATTAGCTAGCATGACAGGTTGTCCCCTCTGGGAGGTTATGTGAATTCTACCCCGAGGAGATCTCTCCATCCAGGCTCCCATTAGCTGGTAGGGCAGGTTGACCCCTCAGGTAGGTTAAGTGGATTCTACCCGGAGGGGATCTCGCCACCCAATTCCCGTTAGTTGGCATGGTAGGTTGACCCCTCATAGAGGCCAAGTATTTTCGGCTCTAAGAGTGCTGCACTCGGCGAATATGTTAGGTTGGACGTTTCTTTCCGAGCGTGAAACTTGACCGAAAAGAGCGGAGATTGTGTACAACCCCATATTCGCGGAGCGGGGGCCCCCAAGCAAGCACAAGGTGTAATCCAGAGAAGGGTTCAAGACAAGTGAGCCCAAAGGCTAAGGGGGAAAAGGGTCGGGTGCGGCGGGAGGCCGGCACTCGCCCCGGCCTTACTTCATGGGGCGGGTGCAGTGGGAGGCCGACACCCACCCCTATCCCATTTTCAAGGGGGCGAGTGCGACGGGAGGCCGACACTCGCCCCGGCCTTAATTCAGGGGGCGGGTGAGGCGGGAGGCCGACATCCTCCCCGACCCCATTTTCAATGGGGCGAGTGCGGCGGGAGGCCGACACTCGCCCCGACCTTACTTCAGGGGGCGGGTGCGGCGGGAGGCCGACACCCGCCCCAGCCCCATTTTCAAGGGGGCGAGTGTGGCGGGAGGCCGACACTCGCCCAAACCTTACTTCTGTGGGTGGGTGCGGCGGGAGGCCGACACCCTCCCTGACCCCACTTTCAAGGTGGTGGGTGCGGCGGGAGGCAGACACCAGCCCCGACCCCTTTAGGATCTCGCCTGGCTTGAGCAGCTCGCCCGACTTAAGGGTCTGCTATTTTGCCCCTGGTGGGTTGCGAATAGCTGTTCTAAATAGCGGAGTTTGGCTGTTGACAGACCATCCCAGGGTATTTCAGTAATTTTAGAGCAGCGGGATTGCGCTATTGGCAGACCATCCCCAAAAAATCTATAAATAGACCCTTGTGGTGCCTTGGAGAGGGATCCGTTTTCACCAATCTTTGTCGTCTTCATTCATCTTCCAAGGCACCTAGCTCAACATTGGCTAGGGAGGGGGAGATCTCAAAGATTTTCATGGTGTGAGGTGGGACCTCCACGCTAGAGTCAAGGGTTATTTTCCAAATTCAGGTCTCTCACCAAGGGGCGGCTTGAGAGAAGTAGGTGTGAGCTACACCATTAGATCCGAACTCTAGGTGGAACCAAATTTCGTTTTCGACACCGATCTCCTCCCTTAAAATAAACAAACGAACACTAGAATTTATTTTGGTCAAACACCTTCCTCCAAAACCCATAGGTTTTCCGTGAATGTCAATTCGTTCCTAAAAAATGTCAAACGTACCAAAAAATTGGAATTGAAGGTACCAAATTTCAATTCCTTCCTCCAATCACTGTGAAATGAACGTAGCCTTATAGTATACGAGTGGCAGGCACAGGGCTCTGCCCCTATAGTCAATCACGACAGTATCCCAACTACGATAGTGCACGGGGCAATAGGGGGCCCCGGTGCCTCGCGCGACATTATTCCGGTCATAGTATTACCCCGACATAACGACGCTCCCGTCACTCGCCCCCCGAACGTTATACTTCGTTCGTCGCTCATTTTTTGCCGTTTGCACAAGGGTTTGTGAGCATCCAGGAAACCGCAATTTTTATTGTAGGTATGGGACATTGCCAATATGAGAGCATAATGGCGGAACTAGGATTTCCGCTCAGTCCAAGCACATTACATTTAAATTAAAAAATAATTGTTGAAAATATTGCTCAAATGATTTTACTCTTATTTCAATGCCAGTGTGTAAAATACAAGATAAATTTAAACATGATTTGGAACAAATAATTTGATATATTCATGTAAAAACTTAATATATACTGCGATTAATCTTAGAATTTTTCATATAGTTCAATTTACTTGAAGGGATTTGGAATACCAACAAGACTACAACATATGAGATATTCAAATTCTATTGAATAGATATTGAAGCAATTTTATTCACAAACCCTCCTAATCATGCCTTTATCACCCACACATTCATATAAGGGATCATTTAGTTTGTTTGAGGAGTTCTGTGAATTTTCGTGGAGCTTGAATTTAATGTTAGTGCTAAACCAAATAGGGAATTTAACAAATTCTAACATTTTACAATAAGCGTTTTGAAATTTAAAAAACATGGCCCGTTACCAACATTTACAAGATTCATTTGGTGATTGTTAACCGCAACCCGTAATTGGCTAGTCGCACCCCAAAATCTCTCAATTTTTCGCGCCTTTTCGAAATACGCCTTGTACATGCAATTTCAGGAAACGTGTTCAACACGAAAGTTGTATATATCGACGAGAACTACAACTTTTGTGTTGAACACGTTTCCTGAAATTGCACGTACAAGGTGTATTTTGAAAAGGCGCAAAATCTGGGCATATTTCCAAAGTACGCCTTGTACATGCATTTGTAGGAAAAGTGATCAACACGAAAGTTGTAGATGTCGTCGATATCTACAACTTTCGTGTTGAACAATTTTCCTGATATTGCATGTACAAAGGCGTATTTCAAAAAGGCGCGAAAAATTGGATAATTTTGGGGTGCGACAAGTAAAATTGCGGGTTGCGGTTAACAATCACCAAAAATTTAAGTTTAGAATTTTTGCATCATAGGAGCCACGATATTTTCGACCAGCCATGGGTGTGGACCCATAGTTATAGACTGTATTGTGAGCAAACTTTAAAATTAGTCTGTATTGTGAGCAAAGAAACTATGGAGTGAAGGACACATAGTTATAGACTTGCAGAAGATGCCGGAGGAAAGCTACTAGGGCACAGGACTATGACTCGATCTGCAAGCCAAGGAAACGATACTGGACGCTGAAGGCTAGGACAGCGATGGGCGTGGCTAGGACACGAGATTGCATTCGGCGGGTGAATACGTGAAGGAGACGAAACTCAGGAATCACACGATCCTTGGTAGCTTCCACGAAAAATCACACTTGGGCACGTGCTCGGGTGTGTCTTAAGGTGGATCCGTCGATGTGAGAGCACATTTTTAAAATAAAAGTAAAATACAAAAAAATTTGAAAAATGAAAATTATTAGTATAGAGGGGTAGAACATAAAAGTGAATCCCTTTTAATATAGTTGTTGCGGATCACCCGATTTTTTCCCGGTCCGGAAAATCCGACCGTCTTAACTTTAAATTGGAGCGGGTTTGCAAACAATCGATGAAAAATATCAGCAAAAATGACGGAAGTTTTTTTTTGATGTGAAAAATCCGAAAGGATGAAAATTCACGTGGTTGGATCTGTGTCGGGACAAAATCAACTATTTTGTTTGTTTTTACAAGAGCCGAAAGATTTCCTCAGAGGGTGACATACCACCTCTCAATTACAAGTTCTGAATATGAAAAAGACGGAAAATAAATCATGTCTTTGGAGCCTAGGTGAGAGCGCACCAACTAGAAAATTGTTGTCTTCAGAGCCTTGATGGAAGCGCTCCTATTAAGCCAAAACCTATTTCACTCTTGTGAAGAAGAATGTCAAGTTCTTGACGGCTTGAGTTGTCTTCACACTAGAAAAGGAGCAAAGCAAATTCAGAGCAGAGGAATGATCTAAGCCCTATATCCTCGCCAGAAAACGTTAGAGTTCTCTCTACCCTCTGAAATTGTTTGTCTTCAAAAGAAGGCCTGGATGACTATTTATAATTTTTCTGGAGGGACATGATGATAATTGCGTCAGGGCGGAATTTGTGCTGACGAATGATGTCGCTTTGTTTTGGTAAGCTAGATCACCAATTTTAACAAAATGATGAAAGTGCCCCCCTGGGCGGTCTGAGCAAGATGCCTGACGGTGGCGGCGACCAACGATGGCTGAAGATGTCGCCAGTGGCCAGAGGCTATGGTGGTCGGCGGCACGTGCGCGGTCGCGCACAACGCTCATGCGCGGGCAGAACACCTATGCACCAGGCGCGCACAGCGCTTGCGCGTAGCACCTACACACTAGGCGCGTACAACGATCATGTGTGCGCGGAGCGCTTACGCACTAGGTGCAAGCAACGCTCACACGCGTGGAGGATGCGCACGCGATGCCACACACGGGCTGCTGAGTTCTGCCATACGCGTAGTACGCGCGCGCAGCTCCTGCACGCACGCGAGGCATGCATGACACTTAAGTGTGCGCTTGTGCGCAGAGCTTGTGTGCGTGCCTACTAAGCTTTGCCTTCTTCTCGGGTGTTTTTCGTGCCGTTAGTGTAAGTGCAGCTTTCTGCACGCAGCTCGTTCAGTCAGGTTGGCATGCCCATGTGTCCTCAGTCAAAATCTTTATGGTTTAACCTAGAAAAGTCAGGGGGAGCCCCATCAAATGCTTTCAAATTTTTGCGGGTCGTGAATCATAAAGCGACGAGCCCAGAAATTTCTAAGCTTGGTTACCTTGCCTTGGGGCTCATTGCTCGTTCATCACCATTATTTGTTATGTAGTGCTGGTGGCGTGCTGTAGGAGATGTCATTCGGCTTCGTGTGTATTGTGTTGGTGCAAATGTATGTTGCTTTTCACATTCCCACTTGTTTGAGTGCGCAAGTACGACAATATGCGCTAATTTGAGTGATTGTCGTTGGGTGTTAGTGTTAGTGATGGATTCTTGGAGGTGATGCAAAGGGATGTTCTGCCCCCTTTGCCTTGGTGTCGTGGAAGGACCAGTGGGTCTGTTTCATTGGAAGGGGCGAAAAATCTTGTTTCATTTGTGGCTTAGGAAGATCGGGGTCCGTCCGAGTGGAGGCAATAAAGAACTTTGTTTGTTAGAACCTCAGGACGAGGATCCGTCCGTGTGGAGGTAACGAAGAATCTTTGTTCATTGTCGCCTCAGAAGGATCGGGGTCCGTCTTGGTGGTGGTGGCGAAGAACCTTTATTTGTTCACGCCTTAGGAGGTCTGAGGTCCGTCCGGGTGTATGTGACAAAGGACCTTTGCTCATTCGGGACACAGGAGGACCAGGGTCCGTCTGGGTGAATTTGGCAATGAACCTTTGTTCGTTTGTGCCTTAGGAGGACTGAGGTCCGTCTGGGTGGAGGTGACAAAAAACCTTTGTTCATTCGCGCCTCATGAGGATCGGGGTCTGTCCGGGTGGAGGTGGCGAAGAACCTTTGTTTATTCACACCTCAAAAGGACCGAGGTACGTCCGGGTGGAGGTGACGAGGAACCTTTGTTCATTCGCGCCTCAAGAGGACTGGGGTCTGTCCGGGTGGAGGTTGCGAAGAACCTTTGTTCATTCGCGCCTCAAGAGAACCGAGGTCCGTCCGGGTGGAGGTGGCGAAGATCCATTGTTTGTTCGCTCCTTAGGAGGATCGGGGTTCGTCCGGGTGGAGGTGGTGAATAACCTTTGCTCGTTCGTGCCTCAGAAGTACTGGGCTCCGTCCGGGTGGAGGTGGCGAAAAACCTTTGTTTGTTTACATCTCAGGAGGATCGAGGTCCGCCTGGGTGGAGGTGGCGAAGAACTTTTGTTCATTCGTGTCTCAGGAGGACTAAGGATCGTTTAGGTGGAGGTGGCGAAGAAATTTTGTTTGTTCGTGCCTTAGGAGGACCGAGCCCGTCCGGGTGGAGGTGGCAAAGAATATTTTTTCATTTGCGCCTCAGGAGGACCAGGGTCCATCCGGGTAGAGGTTGCAAAGAACCTTTATTTGTTCACGTCTTAGGAGGTTCGGGGTTCGTGTAGGTGGAGGTGGCAAAGAACCTTTATTCATTCGCGGCTCGATAGGATCAGGGTCCGTCTAGGTGGAGGTGTACGGGGACCTTTGTCCATCTCGCATTAGAAGTGCAAAAGGACTTTCGCTGATCTTGCTTGAAATGAGGGGACCTGAGCTTCTCAGTGGCTATTGTGGTAGACTGGGCCAAAGTTTATTGTGTTGATGCTGAAAAAAGATATATGAGCGTGCAGGTCTGACCGTACAACTTGTCATCGATAACTGATAAAAGAGGCGTAGGTTTTGTACATTCCAAGTCCGTGGAGTGTCTTCCCGTCCGAAGCTCTCAACTTGTAGGTCTTGGGTTTTACTACCGCAGTGACGACGAAAGGCTCTTCCCAAGTCGGAGAGTGCTTGTCCTTCTGAGAACCCTTCCCTATTGCAACGGGGTTCCATAGGATGAGGTCCTCGATACTGATAGGCCTCTACTTCACCCTAGAGTCGTAGAAGTGAGCCATAGGACCCAGATATGTGGCGATCCTTTGAGCTGCATTGTTCATGACTTCCTTAATTAAGTCCAGGTTTCCCCGCAATTGGACTTTATTTTATGCTGTATTGAAAGTTTGGATGTGGGGGACTTGGGATGTTTATGTCCACTGGTATGTTCACTTCTTATTTGAAGCAAAGGTTAAAAGGTGTCTCCCCTATCAGCCAATATGATGCGAGGAAGTATGTCTACCTACAGCCACCCCCCCACCCCGGCCTTTTGAAGGCGGGTCTTCATGCCTTTCAGGATGGTGCGACTGGTGACTTTGGTCTATCTGTTGCTTGGGGATGTGTTACAGCCATGTGGTGGAGCTCCATTTTTAGATCATCACACATTTTGGTGAAGGCCTTTCCTGTGAATTGTGCCTTATTATCAACGACGATGGTAGACGAGATGCCAAAGCAACAGATGATGTTTCTCCAAACGAACCGCTTATCATTCTCCTTGGTGATTTTGGCAAGTGACTCTGCTTCAACCCACTTATAGAATTAGTCAATGGTTATGATGATGAACATTCTTTGTCCAGAGGCTAGTGGAAATGAGCCGAGTAAATCGAACCCCCATTGAGCGAAGGGCCATGCGCACCGGAGCAGGGTGAGCTCAACCGAAGGTTGATGAGGGACATTGAAGTGGAGCTGACAGCTTTCACATTTTTGAGTGAAGTCAAGAGCATCCTTTTTTAGCGTGGGCCAATAGAGCCCTTTCCGTAGGACCTTCAGTGTCAAAGCCTTTCCTCCCAGATTCACCCCGTATATGCCCTCATGTACTTCCCTTAGAGCACAACCTTCCTCAGATGGACATAAGAACTTTAGGTACATCTTGGGGAATGAATGCTTGTGGTAATGATGGAGAACAAGGCCGTAGAAATTCATAGGCATCGGGCCTCTAGTACATACGCTGTTAATTATGAGCTTTCAAGGTAGCCAACAATAGGATTTATCGAGCAGAGCTCCCATTCTGTGATGGTGGCGATCTCCCAGGGGCCCGAGGTACTGGAAATAAGCAAGTCCTCTGATCTACAATGTCAAGTCTAGTACCTTGTAGAAGAACTGGCGAGTTTGGATAGAGCATCAGCTCTAGTGTTCTGCTCTTGAGGAATATGCAGGATCTAGTGAGACTTCATTTTCCCGAGGAGAGATTTCACCAGCTGGAGGTACTGCGTGAGTTGCTCTTTCTTCGCCTCGTAGTCCCCCTCGACTGGTGAGACTACTAACAAAGAGTCGGTGTTGACGACTAAGCTTTACACCCCGCAATCGATGGTTAGGTGAAGGCCGATGATTAGGGCCTCGTACTCTACGACGTTGTTTGTAGCTGTGAACTTAATCCAGAGCCCACACTCAAGAGTGGCTCCCTCAGGACTTGTTAGTAGCAGGCTCGCGCAATCCCCCTCTGCTCCTGATGCCTCGTCGACATACAAAGTCCACTGTGTGGGAGCTATGGTGTCATAGTTGGGCGCATGCTCCGGTTGGATTGTGCATTCCACTATAAAGTCTGTTATGAATTGGTATTTAATGGCGGGTCTCGATAAGAACTGGATGTCGAATTCTCCCAACTCTACTGCCCATTTAACTAGCATTCTTGACACCTCTGGCTTTTACAAAATTGTTCAGAGTGGCAGCTGTGTAACCACTTTGATTGTGTGAGCCTAGAAATATGGCCGGTGCTTTCTTGTAGATAAAACTAAGGCCATAGCCATTTTAAATATTGTAGGATATCTGCTCTTAGTGTCGGATAAGACCTTGTTGAGATAATAGACTGGGTGCAAGACCCCTCCTTCGTCACTGACCAGGACCGAGTTGAGCGCGTGCAGTGAGACTGTCAAGAGCTCGAAGGCAGTTTTACACTCATTTGTCCATTAGAATCCGGTGTGGCGAGCTTTGCGGACTGCTTTGAAGAAGGGGAGGTACTTGTCACTCGTCCGAGCCAAAAAGTGGGAGAGTGCAGTTATACTTTCGTTTAGACGCTGAACTTTCTTGATGATGTGAGGGGGATACATGTCTTCCAATGTCTTGATCTTCTCGGGGTTGGCCTCAATTTCTCGCTTTGTTTCCATGAAGCCTAGAAACTTTCCTGCGGTAACCCCGAACGCGCGCTTGGAAGGATTTAGGCAGAGTCGGAAACGGCGAAGAAGTTAGAAACACTTATCCAAGTCTTTTAGGTGATGGCCCCGCTGGATGCTCTTTACTGCCATATCATCGACGTAAACCTCCATGGATTGCCCGGTAAGATCTTTGAACACTTGATTCATTAGCCTTTGGTAGGTAGCTCTAGCGTTCTTCAGTTCGAAAGACATTGCTTTATAACATTACACCCCTTTGTCTATGCGAAAGGCAGTTTGCTCTTCTTCTGCCGGGTTCATCCGGATCTGATTGCATCCTGAGTATGCGTCCATGAATCTAAGAAGCTCGTGCCCGGATGTTGTGTCCATGAGCCAATCGATGTGGGAGAGGGAAGCTGTCATTTGGACAGGCTTGGTTGAGCTTATTGGAGTTGAAGCACATCATTCACTTTCCTGAAGCTTTTTTTACCACGACCACGTTGGCGAGCCAAGTAAGATACATTGCTTCCCGGATGAATTGTTCAGTCAAAAACTTGTTTACTTTCTCCATGATGGCATGAAGTCGCTTGGGGTGTGAAGTTACACTTCTTCTGGACTATAGGTCTGCATACTATGTTGATATTCAACGAGTGCATGCAGATTCACATATCTACTCCTGACATGTCCTCGAGACTCCACAAAAATATATCTTGGTTGATGTGTAAGGGGTTAATGTATTCCCTAGCTCCTTCAGGAACAAGTGTGATCCGTTCAGCACTGTGCGAGCAGGGTCCCTTGCGTGAGGCAAAATCTCGATTAGGCCCTCTATTAGTGTTGCCCGTTGTATTATGGCTTCATCTCGTAGATCAAAATTTTTGGTATGACATGTTGCCCCCTACAACGACTGAGCTTGGTTGAGGTAACAGATCTGTGTCATTGCCTGGTTCCCCTGAATAATGCATATGCTGTCAGATGTCAAGAACTTTATTGCCAGATGCGACACGGAGGGGACCGCTCTGAACGATGTTTGTAGAGGCCTGCCGAAGATGGCGTTATAGGCGGAGTTACACTCTACGATCATGAACTGGATGTTGCAGGTTGCTTGCCTCATGTATTTTCTTATAGTTACCGGGAGAAAGATCACTCCCTGTATCAGGGCTGGCTAATTGTTGAATCCATAGACAGGTCCGTTTGCCAGAAAAAGAGATTCTTTGCGGATCCCCATGCTTCGGAATATGGATATAAAAAGGACATCAGACGAGCTTTCTCTTTCCATGAGAATCCTCTTGACTTTGAGGAAAGTCTCGCTTATCCCCACACTATTGATGAAGGGGACTTGATGTGGCTTGTGCCTCCGTAACATGTTTTCATCCCCCAAAGCGGATGATGTTGTCCCCGCGCGCCCTTTTATCGGGCTAGTCTTCCTCACACCGTGCTGTGACAAAAGAAATTCTAGCCAAGGCAGGGGATCCTGCAATTGTCTTCACTTCCATGCCTGAGAGCATGACCCCACTCCTCGTGGTGCTTTTGCAAAGACCGCAGTGCAGGTCAAGCGACAGGCCTTCTCTGACGTTATTACTGTTGGTTTGGGGTGCTTACGTGTGGCAATCATTCCTTTAAGAAGGTTGTGGAGTTTGAGAACACCTTCCACAAATGGTGCCAAACTTTTGCGAGTTACTCGGTTTTTTCCTGGTCCGGAGAATTGGACCGCTTTAACTCAAAATTGGACCGGCGCATAAACAATCAATGAAAAATAGCAATAAATGACAAAAGGCTTTTTTACATGGAAAATCCGGAAAGGGTGAAAAATCACATGACTAGATCCGTGTCGTGTCAAAATCCACTATTTTGTCTGATTTCACATGAGCCGAAAGATTTCCTCGGAGGGTGATAGACCACCTCTTTGTTACAAGTTCTGAATATGAAAATAACTGAAAATAAACCAAGTCCTTGGATCCTGGGTGGGAGAGCTCTTGCAGGAAAAATGCCAAGTTCTCGGAGCCTTGATGGGAGCGCTCATGCTAAAGCCAAAACCTTGATGAGAGCACTCCCGTGAAGAAGAATGTCAAGTTCTTGACGCCTTGAGATGCCTTTGCACAAGATATGGAGCAAAGCGAATTCTGAACGGAGGAACGATCAAAGTCCTACGTCATCGCCGAAAAATATTAGAGCTCTCTTTAACCTATAAAGTTGCTTGTTTTTATATGAAGACATGTGAGTCTATTTATAATTTTTTGAAGGGACATACTGGTAATTGCGTTGTGGCAGAATTTGAGTTGACGAATGACGTCACTTCATTTTGGTCACCTGGATCACCAATTTTAGTAAAATGACAAAAGTGCCTAGCTTCCTGGTGGTCCGGGCAGCCCGGGTAAGGTGCCCGACGTCGTCGTCGGCTTACGGTGGCTGGAGGCGCCGACAGCTGGAGTTTGGACAATAATGTCACCGTCAGAGAATGATTATGACATTTTGAAAGTTGGGACAAGCCATTTCGCACAAGTACAATCTATCTCAACTCAAACAACCACTCTAATGCATTGAGCAAAAAAGTCGACCCAACAGTTAGACTGCAATTCATACACCGCAACCTTCTCTCCTCCCAAATATAGGGAGCTAAGTTGTCGAGGCAGAGGCTTGAGTTGCCGACCTCCTTTATAAGTGGGGACTTATTCCACTTGTCATACTGTTGAGGCCAAGGCTTGAAAGGAGGTCGGCAGTTCAAGTCGGGCGCTGACAAATAATGATTCATAATGTAATAATATATTTTTTTGAGCATGTTGGAGATGTGGAGTCATAGTATAATCATGTATTTCAAACACGTCCTTTTTGCATTTTGCTTTATAATCATAGCATACAAGAAAAACCCTAAGGCCCCATTTGTTTGCAACACTTTCACAACTTTATTTTCATTTTTAATTTTTGCAGTCGAAATGTAATTTTGGTCTGGTTTGATTTTGACCTAAAACCAAAATGTTTTCACTCCTACATTAAACACCACCCTCAAAACTTTGAGATTGCTCAATTTTCACGCGTTTTGGAAAAGGCATGTTCTTCTTCCCGATGGATCACGTGAAACCTTTCGTGAAATCCCTCCCGCGTGGCAAATCTTCCCCAACCAGCACTCGGAGCTGAGCTTCTACCGACGAACTACCCTCCCAGCGCTGTTGTTGGATACGGAACTGTTGAAATTTGTGAAGTGGAAGTGGGTGACGGGACAGGCCGGGCGGCCTGTGGCGGACAGCTTTGGCGGACTGGGCGGACTGGGCGGACTGAGGTTTGCGGCCTGGTGGAAAGTCTGGTGGAAGCCGGCTGTGTTCTGAGCGGGTTGTTGCATGGAGTCCGCGGTTTGGTGCGGCCTGGTATCTGCGGATAGAGAGGCTTGCGGATTGGTGCTTTGCTCAGTGGCCGCGGGTGCAAGCTTGTGCTGAAAGGCGGGTTGGCTCTTGTCCGCGGGAAGCTTGCGGACTGATGTGTCCGCGGTATTGGCTGTTGCGGACTGAGCTTAGAGCTTGGCTGAGGCCTTGTCGAGCTCTGGTGGCACAGCAGGCGAGTTGCTGTGGAGATCGTTGTGGCGGCCTGGTGTTGGAGTCCGGGACTAGACCGCTGTGATAGGGCAGGAGTGCGAGGAGCTCGCGGACTGTGGCGGTCTGCGCTGTGGTGTTTTGGCGGACTGGGGTTTTGCGTCCGCCAAGCTCGCATTATGTAACAGCCCAAAGTTCGGAAACAGACATTTTTGGGTGACACGGCCTGGGACACGGGCGTGTCCCAGGGCATGTCAGTTGACACGGCCTGCGACACGGGCGTGTCGCAGGGCGTGTCGAGGTTGTGTCGACGATTGGGCTTTGTCTCGACGATTTTTGCTCTTGGCGATGCACCGAGAGGAGGCACACGGCCCAGGACACGGGCGTGTCCAAGGCCGTGTCGCATGCTCGACGAGTTTTATTCGACGATCGTCGAGTGTCGAGACGTGAGTGTCGAGTGTCGAGAAATTGAACACGGCCTGTGACACGGGCGTGTCACAGGGCGTGTCAAATTAGGCGACGAACTCAGCCCGCCGAAGGATTTCGACAGAGCGTGTCTTTGTGCCGTGTCTGGGCACACGGCCTGGGACACGGGCGTGTCACAGGCCGTGTGAAGTCTCGGGATGATTTGAGATTTTTTTCCCCAGGAACACGGCCACAGACACGGGCGTGTCTAAAGGCGTGTTGGTGACACGGTCCATGACACGGGTGTGTCCCATGGGCGTGTCACTGGTTTGGATAAGTCGGTTGACCACCGCTTGAGGCACACGGCCTGGCACACGGCCGTGTTCGAGGCCGTGTCGGGTCAAAATTTGTGTTTTTGGCAGAATCGTGGCCGTCCATTCCTTCAGTCTAGATCCAAGGGCTGAAGCCTCTTCCTCTTTTTCCTAAAGGCCGAAATCAGAGCAAGGATTCTCATTTTCCTTGGCCTTAAGCTTTCTTCAAGTTAAGAGAAAGAGAGAGAGAAAGGAGGAGGAAGAAGGAAAGGGGGCTGCTGGTTACCGACGAGCAATCCGAAGCCAGCGTTGCGGAGGAAACGCTCTTGCGAGTCTTGCAAGCAATCTTTGAGGTCATGGCACCGAAGCAGTCGTCAAGGGTAACAACTTTTCTTCCTAGCCATGTGAAGGCTTCCTTTTTGGCATATTTTGTGATTTCCCCCACCAAGAGGTGGCTGGTTTTGGAAATCTTTGGGTGGATGCTTGAAATCCCCTTTGTTAGCATATAGATCCGGAAATGGAGTACGAAATAGGCATGTTGTGTGAAGCCCATCTGGACAGGTTGGTCTGGATTGGTGATGTTGCATACGAACCGGAGAAAACTCCGTGATAAACGTGTAGTGTAAGGAGTCTACGGGTTATGCCTGCAAAAAGGAGTAGCAGGAAGTACTGGGGTGGTAGCCCAGGAAAATAGCCATGTGATGGTTTTGGGTCCAACCTGTGATTGAGGCACAGGAAGTACTGGTGGGACCAGGAAAGGCCCTTTTGTGATGCTTGATGTCATAGGGTGTCCACCGTGAAGCGAGTCACAGGAAGTACTGGTGTGCCCAGGAAAGACCCCTGACATTTGTGCTTGTGCGGTGTCCACCTGTGGAGAGAGTCACAGGAAGTACTGGTGTGCCCAGGAAAGACCCGCTGTTGCTGTGAGGAAATGGGTATAGAGAAATACCCAGGCTTGAATGCCAAGACAGGATTGGTGAGACCGACCCGCGCCTTTGATATAGCCATGAGTACGCTGTACTCGGAGAAGGCAAGGCGATTTGAGCAACGGGGGGTGGAGGATCCGACCTGCGCTATGTCCGTCCGACGTGAGACCAAAAAGTGCGGTCTGTTGGAGCGCATAGCAAGAGTCTTCGGCCTGCGCGCCATGACACAACGGGGGCTACGGGCCATCCCGGTGTCCGAAGACTAACTCCGGCTGCACGCCATGGAGTAAATGCTCAAGAGATTTACCGTTGGGTGATAACCCTGAGACGGTGGTGGGCAAGAGGTTGCCAGAACACCAAGAATGTGCCCTGAATTCACGGACCGTTGGGCCGGGCGGCGAACGGTTGTGATGGCTTGTGTGCGTGAAAGCACATTTTGATGATATAGCTTGCTTTTTTTTTTGTGCATACTTTGTGATCTAATATGCCTGCAGGGAAGATTACCGCTGCCCCGAGAGAAGGGGTAGGGTCGTTATAATTTGGTCAGCTGAACGCTGACCGTTGCTTTTGTTTGCCACCGGGGGTGGATTGTCCCTTTCCAGGTGCTGGAGAGCCGAGCGGATCGCATAGAGGCTGATGTTTCCTGCGGGTGTTGCTGCTGCTGCTGCTAGCCCTCGAAGGCTAGCTGTGTTCTTTTATGTGTTTTTCTTTTCTTGTGCCGGCCTGCGCGCCAATTGTTTAGGCCACTGTGTGAAAGCCCTGTATAGACA